>JANQDE010000004.1:2930380-3088424 GCA_037157785.1 Cephalotes varians
ACACACACACACACACACACACACACACATATATATATATATATGCATATATGTATGCATTCACATAGTATATAAGTACATATTTTTCAAATAGAGCGAGATCCACATCTGAATGCAATTCTGTATATGTACTATATCTATGATGACGATCAAAAATCTCGAAATAAAAGATCAAAACTACGTTGTAGCTACAGCGATTACAAAATTGCAATCTTTTAAGTTATCTTGTCGATATAATTTCTAATACTCTTATGCAGTCAAAGCATCAAAACGCATTGAAATTACCCTTCAAAATATGCACTGAATTAGCGTGCAATTAGTTTTCCTAGTATGCCCCGTTTGGATAATTTTCGATCACTCATCCGATCGACTCGATCTTCGGCTCGATCCGAGATAATCAAAGGAAAATGGATCGTCAACTTTTTCTCGAGGGAAAACGGACGATGGGCAGCTGCCAGGCTCGAGCGCTATGCGAGAGCGACATGTGAGGTAGCAACGTGTCAGTATTATTCTCGCGTCAGGCGTATCGCTCATTGTGCGTGCTGCGTGCGGATCGTCGTGGTATCACGGATGCGTAGTCCGCTGTCAGCTGTCGCTCACAATAGAGACGCTTCGCCAAAAACGGAGGCCTATTGTTAGGCTCTAATTGGCGTGCGCAATCCACGACAATACTAGGCTTTCTCCTCCCCCTCCCATCCTCTTCTACATTCTCGATCGATCGCTGGATCGATAAGCACAGTCGTTCCGCGTTCATCACCTGTCTAATTATTTATTTATCTATTCCTCTCATCATCCACACGCAGTCAATAATATAGAGAGAACTAAATACGCAGTCATCTGATTATAACGCTGTCACTAAATTAATTAATCTAATAGCCTAATATACATATAAGATATTCTAGATCAAAAGTGTCCACCCTTCATTTACAAACTTTGATTAATATTAAGTTCATTTAAAAAATGCTTGAATATAAAATAACTCGATAAATGTGTAATATCTCGCACAATAAAAACATTAATTAAAAAAAAGAGAGATAATCGGCGCGACAAATTCTATTTGCTATTTGCAAATATAACATTATTAAATCGCTAAAACGAACAGTAAAAATATCTCGGCACAGTAGTGATCAATCTCGTATAAGTCAGCGACGTCTATTAATCTCCGCTCGACGGATAAAATAAATTTCGGTAGTTGTCGATTACCGTAAAAGCCAAATCGCCCACGCGCTAATGAGAACCGATCGGCTAATGAAAAAATGTCGATGGATTTTTGTGGATGACGTAAACTCGCTCTCACAGCATCATTAGTGACCGTGTCGTAATCAGCAGTCTCGTTTTTCGGGTGTCGGAGTATCAGCTTGAAAAATACATATGTTACATATAAATATGTTAAAAAGGAGAGTTACCCATATCTAAAAAAAAAAAAAAAAGATTGTTGCCGCGCCCCTTCGAGGTCGAACTCAACAGTCGAGACAGGCCAATACTCGCGTGCGCAAGTCAGGTATACGCGCATTCGATCGTCAATTTCATCGTAATTCCGCGTGTCCGCAGAACGAATAATTATCAGCAAAACCATCGTAAATTACACTTTGAGAATGAACGTAGCGCGACAGTTTATTGCTAATATTTTCCCGGACGGGAGACAGGCTAATGGGCACGTTCGCAACGAAACGCTACGCCGTTGGGATAATTGAAAAGGGACGAAACGGAAAAAGGAAAAAGACAAATAAATAAGCGTTTTCTGACGTAATAAAAAAGACCGAATAAATACAATGTCGCGCAGAATCATATTACAACGATGATCTAAGTGTCGCACATCGAAGATTTTCTTTTCTCACCAAAAGTCGGTAAACAAAACAAGAGAATGTCGCTATCCCGTCGCTATTCCCGCTAGGCTCGCGAGAATTCCGTATCTTTCGTCCGGAAGGAAACCGATCGTTTGTCTCCATGGCGCGATGAGATTATGGAAGTTTCGTTAGAAATTTCCATAAGCGGATTAACTCCGTTAATGCGACGAAATTTAAGACGATATAAATACAGAGTTGAACAGTGTGTTGAAAAAATCGATTTTTAGTTTCTCCCGCATTACGAAAACCATCTCTAAATGCTAAAGTTAAGACAAACGACATATTGTATTTTGCCCATGTTGAAAGTATGTAAAATTGAACTTAAATGATTTTCTAATATCTGTATTTCTAACATTTGTACACAGCAAACGCATAAATCCGTAGAGTAACTCTCAAAAAATTAATTAAAACGGAGTCAATTTGTATCTACCTCTTAACGTCGTAAATCGATTTATTTTTGCGAATGCGATAATGATCTACGCCAGCGGACTCACTGAATCGGCTTCGTCGATCGTAAGAGAAAAGCGATTATGTTAACTGAATTTGTTAACTGGTCCTCACGACACGTTCTTCGCCGCACAAGCCATTCAGAGAAACCGGTCCAGCGACGAATCCATCGGCACAAATGAACCTCAAAACGTTCGCGCGCACGAATCCTTTCAACGATGACACGTAAAGGGTCGTTGTACCGAGTACTGACTTCGCGCTACGAATAGCGGTGCTGACAGCTGACGCGTGCTCGTCGCGTGCTGCACACAATAAAAGCAGCTGTGTTTTTGCGAGTGTTACGCCGTCGTTATTATCCGCGTGCGACCCAGGAAAATATTATCGATGTGCGACTAACAAATCACGTCATGAAAGAAAATCCTTCTTAGCTAAATGTGACGTGACGGCACGAGGAAGATTGACGAAATCAGTCGATTGTGTATCTTGAAATGAGGTAAAAATTACAAAACTAAAGAAATTCACTAGAATACGATTTCATTCGTCGAATTCTGGTAAATTTGTTCACTTTTCACAATTTTCATTTCGTTTCAACATACACAATCGACCCCCAGCACGAAAAACAAAAAGATACATCTGTAATTTGCAAGAAGCGAAGTCATTTTTAAAACAGATCTTATAAACTAAAGCGCATTACAAGCAATTCTATTCTTTTATTGCAATCTATAAATGTGAAATGTTATCTTTGATGGGCGGCATGTTCATTGAATATGTTATTTACAGATAGAACATCAATACTTTTTCTTTCTTTCTTTTTCTTTCAGATCTTTTAGAAAAAAAAATGTACGATGCGTACGAGGAAATGAATCCACGTTTTTCAAGATTAATTCTACCGATCTAGTGAAGACGAATACGATCTGTGTGATCATATGATTGTGCGTGCGTGTAAAAAAATGGAGGAAGAAAGAAATAGGAAGATCGAGTAGATAAAAAACCTAGCGGCGTTCTCATTTTATTCCTCTCTTCCTTTCCCCTCTCTGCCCACCCGCGAGCTGGATTTCTCAGGGACTAATAGTGCACGAAGGGTCGTCTCAGGAAGGCATTACGAGAAAAAGAGCGCCATTAAAAGCGAGTTTAGGGGAAACGACTTTAAGTGCACGCTTAACCATACCTGTGTTAGTTGTTAAGCCAGCGATTAAACCTTCTCGTCTCTACTCGAGAAAAGAAAGAATGACGATAATAGCGGTGGTGGTAATCAAACGGTGTAGCAAAAAGCAAATCCACATTCATCAATCATCATTCTGAATTTCGATTCAAATCGTGTCATTCTCGAATAATAATTTCGAAAAGTTACGAGCCTGTTTATAACTGGTTATCATCTTCGATCGAGCATCTTTGTTAAGTAAAAGATCGGTTCCAAATTTCACGAAAAATCTCGCTCGCACGAGGGTGTCCCGTGTATTTACGGCCGCCACTAGTGTACGCGACATAGCCTCCTTTATGTCGGCGAAGTTCGTCGGGGGGCTCTCTCACTTCGTCCGCTTGGAAAATGTACTAGTGCGCAAGCTTATCGTGTTTCACAAGAAATTTAACCCGCTTCTCTGCTCCGGATGTGAGTACGCGCGCACACGCAAGCTGCAATGGAATTTACTCTCTATAATACGACGGATCATGCGATAAAACATCGGCGACAATGACACTCCTCTGGCTCCCGGTGCGCTGCGGGGCTCATTTTTCACATGCGCCACCGTCGTCTGTTGCGCGATTCGGTGCATAGCGCGTAACGATTTGCCCAACCTGTTCCGCTCGAATATTTCGTTGCTCCGAGTATCGTAAATTAAATAAGATCGGGAAAAGTTATTCGTTAAACAAAAAAAAAGTTAAATTAAATTTGAACATACAATATCATTATAATATCCCCATCCATTTTTGTCCAAACCTAAACAGGATGATCTACAGAAAAAATTAACTTTTAAATCAATCAAAATATGTCTCAAGAGATTTGTAATGTGTTTTCTTTAATATCCTTTATACGTATTGATCGCTATCATTAATTTATACTATTTATTATTTATTCCGTGATACATTTATTCTTCCTTGAATGATCAAACAAGAACTAGATTGAGATACGATAAATATAATGTATCCCCCAAAGAGAAACGTAATGTTTTACGTTGGCTGCGTTCCATAAAGCACATGATGCGCATAATGTATCATTTTATTTTTTAACATTTGATGAACAGCGAAGATAAAATGACACATCGTGCGCTTTACGGAACCAGGGAATTACAGATTTTAGTTTTTCATTCAACATAAAAACTTAATATGAGTCTGATTTCGTTTCGCATTCGCGTACAATTTCCTCCGCGAGGGACTTCCCTTTTTCTATCTTTGTCGTTCTCATTTGAGGCAAGCTTCGTTAACTGTCTCGATAACTCTACCGTGCGAGAACAAGCGAGCTCATGATTGAGCGCGGCGAGGAAGAACCAGTTTACTGACACGTACTATCCACCTCGATTTCCATTCATCGGTTAGAGAAAGAGAGAGAAAGAGAAAAAAAGAGACGATCGGTCTTGGTTACCGGCAACGGAAAGTCCGCCCTCGTTGCCGTGGCTAATCTAACGCGTCCAGACGATGGCCGTTAGTCGACGTAATCCATCAAGCAGCTCGCTCTTCCGGAAGAGAAGTCAGGGCCAGGTCGCCGACGGGATGGACCACCTCCCTTCGCGCTTCAACAACGAGAGCTCTTTCGCCAGCTTTCCAGCTTTTTCGGTCGGTGGACGGTTCCATCGTTAATTGCGAGGAAGGGTGAAGCTGGAGTGAGAATCACTCGCGTGGCGCCCGACAACAGCGAGAATAAATAGCGAGAGCGATTCTCTTTTGAATATGACTAGATGATTCTAAAGGAGCATTTGCGATATTTTGAAAAAAAAATTAGATAATACATATAGAAATTGTATTGATGTATAAGATTAAATTAGCGTGTACCATTTGGATGGAATATTGTTCAATTAGTAAAATTACTTATTCCTTTCATAAAAATTTTGTTAAATAAAATTTTGACATCTCGTCATTTTAAGATAAAATTACATGAAATAATCTGCGCGTATACTCAATAGAGATTTTGAGCATATTCTTAAAAGTTAATTTAATTATCTTAAGTTTTTAAGCAACGAAAGAAGAAACGGAAAAGAGAAAATGGAAAAAGAATGGACTGCCATCCGATCTGCATCAACAATCTTTGCTCGAGTTTGGCAAAAAAAAATCCAATTCTCGATGCAAACGCGCGCGTCTAATTATTGGATCTTTTTACGAAAACGGGACTTTTGCGCGCCCGCGTATCGCGCTTCGCTCATGGATCATCAGTCACGGTTGTTTGCCACGGAAAACCGTCAGTCAACCCCTTTTTTCCCGAGCCGTCGCCGTCGATGTCTCCCCGCCCTCGGCTTTCCACTCTAGAGAATCGTCTTCCGACTTTCGCAAGCGAGGCGGTTCTACGTAAAAAGCTCCTTTCGCGCGAGGCAACCGCGACATCGCGACGTCGCCGTTCTAGGGCATCGTCGTCGTCGTCGTCGTCGTCGTCGCCGAGAGTCGATAATAAATGCAGAGTGATCGCTAGCGCGTCTAGCAGCTAACGACCGGAGTTCCAGCCCTTCTATGTAAATCAGCCGTCGTTATCTTTCGTAACGGCGCCATATCTATTCCCTAACGTTCCCCGTGAGATACAAGATACCCCACCTCGCCCTCGTCCCTACCCGAAACTTCGATTACGACGGAAGCTGCGGAAAACTTCATGAATGGACCAAAAGCGCGGCCCAAAGTTACGGTCCGGGGGGGCCCTAGGAATCGGATGAGACGATAAACGGAACAATGGAGGTCTCCGGGTTCCGTGACAGGACACTGATCTTATATAGCGCGTGACTGGAGACAAAGTACACACCAAGTATCTCTTTGCACAGCCGATGTACACCATACAATATGTATCTTCAACTATCGCAGACAATTTACTCGCACAAACCGTTATATAGAATTGCATTAACATCGCTCAATGCGCGTTTATTATAGCGCAATCGAGTGTACAAGCTTGGCAATAATCGCGCTAGCATCCGAAAATAAAAAAACAGATTCAAAAAATAGAAGTTATAATCCACATTTTTCATTTTAATGAGTAAAGTGTATTTAAAAAAACTTCGCTAAATAAATACACAAGCATATTTATATAAACATGAAATTACCCTCGTTGTTGAGATACAAAATGCAAAAAAATTATATATTCCATAATGAGAATAGAGACAAACGAGTGAGAAAATCGGCAATAATGAAGATAACGACGTCCATATCTAACATTAAAAACGCGATGCAATACTTTGTGCGACGGGCACATTAACGCTAATATCACCATAATTTACGTCTTGCGAAATGCGTTCTTTACGACCGCACAGAAAGAAGGCGGAAAGAGGAGAGGGCATAGTAAATGCAGAGTAACGCGAACGGTGATCATCTTTCTTGGCGAGGTGCAAGTAACGCGTAAGTAATGACGGCCGAGAACAATTGTGATCGTTAACGTTGCGGCAATGAAAGCTACCAACTCTTGCTTGTCTTGCAGAAACTCGCGCGAAAAGACGGACACGGATGCATGTATATCGCCGTGAAATCAGGCTATCACGCAACTAATTACGAACATATACATATCGCAACACGTGATTACCTTGAATCCAATTCGCTTCCTGCAACCGTACCATTATCGGCTGATCGAAATTATCTATCGGCCCGTTCCCGACGCGCGTTCGCACGCAGATGGTATTACGTGTAAATCGAGATTGACAGCGTCAAGGCTCGCTCTGTGACGTCGGGTTGACAGCGGCAAGGGAATGCCCTGGGGATTAGCTATCCCATTACATAATCTCGTTGTCTATCGCGAGTGTCATTGCATGAGACTCGAATACGAAAAAAATTGTGGCGAACAGCGAAACACGTGTGTTGAACAAGAATAAATGAAACTTAGCATCTCTTTAGCCTTTTTCAATCCTCCTTTCAATCAAGTTTTCTTTTTCCTCGATAGCAGCATTGTTATCAAATATTTTGTCGAATTAATGCTCTTGCTAATTCCCTGTGATATTAAAGTGACAAGGGGCTCGCGATATTTTTCCAGGACCATTTTCTTCTTGATGGCACTGCGGATCACGTGTTAATGCAATTACTTACGATAAATTTGCAAAGGGAAGTAAAGATAAATTGGAAGAGTGGACTGTCGGCGGTCATAAAATACTCGTCCTCCTGTCTCTTCGCTGGCAATTTTACCCTCCCATTTGTCGATTCGTGTGCGAAACACTTTTCCGCGGCAGTTGCACGGCAATTATGTTAAGTAACGAAACTCATTTAGCTCACCGATAGCCAGCGCGAAAGAGTATTTATATTTCTACGAGAAAACGCGCGCAATTTTTCTCTCCCGGATTGTCCTCGTTCAGAAGTTTTTTGCGATAAAATTGATCGTACATAGCGGACGGAGAATTATCCTGCCGTCGCGGGTATGTTTCCGCGATAACGGGGCCACGCCTGCTGTTGCGAGGGAGGAAATGAAAAAGGGGGTTAGCGGGGATGAAATCGGACTCCACGGGGGTAAAACCGGAGGATGAAAGGCCGCATCGGGGTGCATCGAAAGTTACCTCGCAATAAATACGAACATCAGCGTGACTTTCCGTCAGACATAAACATCAGTTACTATTCAATACAAGCAATTTATACAATTTATAGATATAATCGATTGTAATTATGTAATATGACTATTTGGTTCACGGTCATTTTTTATGAAATCTGATGATAATTATTTATTGATGCTTAAGCAAAATAACGTTAACTTTCTCAAATGTAAATTTTATATTATATAGAAATTACATTTAGAATAATCGCTGTAACTCTGTAATAACTGACAATCTGATGAATATAAAATGAATAGAAATAGATCGATATCTCTAATAAAAATAAAATCATATGCGCGACAAAAACATGATAAAAACTCGTAGGTTTATTTAAAGCCTTCAAAGTGCATCAACGTATATTGAATCTGCATATTACATGCAGCACTCCCATTGATACACTACCGTCCGCGAAGAACAATAAACAAGGCTTGTCCGCCGCGTACCGAATGACCATCGTAAAAGATACCCTTAAAGCCTCGGTAGGTCTCTCGATGACACCTCCCCGAGGAACGGAGTGCGCGAGGTAGAAATTAAGAGGAAGCGGATATATTCTGTGTCCGGGAAAGTTTCAACCAGCTCGAGATAAGGCTGCCGGCTGGCGCGTTGCGGTAGGAGTTCATAAATTATTCGAGAGTACCGAAATAACGGTGCGAATGCTAAGGTTAGTAAGGATTATTCACGGCACCTCCAAAGCCGTATTATTTAGCATCGGTACCTATTCTCGCACTCCTGGGTCTCGCACAATTGTCGCGTTCTTCTCCATTATCTCACCCGTAGAATCCTTTTCCTCGTTCATTTTCTTACGCTTAACATTCTTTACGCGTTTAGAAGAAGTCTTATTGAAAGATTGTGTTCTTCTTCCTATATGTGCCTTATTGAAAGATTGTGTCCTTCTTATTTCACCCTTCTTTTTCGTTTTAAAATCCAAGTTGTCTTTTAAAAAATTACGTAGAAAAACGAATAAAATTCTTACAAGAGAGTTCAACGTTGTTTCGCGTCGCGCTCTTCTTGGTTGATTTTACATTGTCGGGTTAGAAGTAACGAATAAGACAATTATTTCAAGAACAATGGAATTCCGTATGCATGTGGTATAATTTGCGATTACAATTGAGCGCGCGTGCGAATATCCATACAATGCTCCGCATGCGTGAGTGGCTAGCGTTTGCATTGTGATCTTTTAAAACCGGATCCAGATCAAGCAAACGGGCGCAAACAAACTCGAATGAATAATCGCCAATACAATGGTACTATTCGCACTTATTGAAGCAAGTTGTTCATTCGTGTTTGTTCGCGCTCGCTTGCTCGGTCTGGATCCGCCGAGAAAGAATGACGATAATCGAAAAAGAAATTGATAGAAAAGGGTTCGTTTACGCGAAAACAGAATCGATCAAGTGCGCGCGATAAAAAGAGATGGACGAGTAGCGATAAATGTGAGGCCTCCGCGTTTTGGTTGGGAGAAAATTTAGTTGAGAAACTTTTCAAGAGCAATTAACCCTCATTCGGACAAGGTGAGTCCGCCGAAATTACAGACACATAGTCTCAGGAAATTTCAACTGAATTCTCTTTCAGAAATAAACTCCTAGACTTGACGGAAAGAAAAAGATTGCCAGAGGGGTAAAGCGATATCGTCGGCCTAAAAAGAAGAGAACGTCGCGAAACGCACGACGAGAAACCGTATCTACGAAGAAAAATCCGATTTGCAGAAAGCTGCGAAACTCGCGAAGCGTTGTATGCGATGATTGCTGTAATCGAGGATCGATAAGCTCGCGGGTCGCGATACGCGGATGACCTCAGAGTATCCCGCAGTTCGTCACCCTGTTTTATATTACATAAACTTCATTTTTGTCTACCAAAAAAAATATATATATAGTATATATCACTTGTAATAATAAGAGACGTAATTGAATACGTCTCTTATCTTGAGGTGTCGAAACGAAGCGACAACAATGACGACGAGTCGTTTTTTACGGAACGATGCTTTCGTTCGACATATATTAGCCACTGATACCGGTATCGCCGGAAGCGGTGAAGCTTGAAATAATTAAATCATGTACTTGCGTCTCACGCGTCAACGGCAGGCACGAAGCCAATCAACTTGCATTTTAAGCCGGTTCTCGGTGCGGCGCGGCGCGACAAAAGGGAGAAGAACCGCATTCTCACGTATACCTCACGAAAGGATTCTTGTCAATAATTACGACGACCGTACAGTATCATTAATTCACAAACTTCTCTTTAGATAATTCTACAGTTATGAAAAGATAGAGTTACATAAAATATTACAAATTAGTTTATAATCACATTTTTTACCAAAAATGAATATTGGTATTTGCAATATAATATTGGTTTGCTAAATAAGACCGTGTGATGGAAATCACATTAAGTACTTCCGTTGAACAACGTGTATAGTTTATATACGTTAATAAATGTGTAAACCGAAGCACTGTACGCAGATAACGGTAGAATATTCAGCGATAATATTTCACGAGCGGTCGCACGGACTATGTACACGAGTGTGTCTGTAATTATTCGTCGCGCTATCGTTATTTAACTAAATGTATCACCAGCCGTAAAGCGATCGCGGTCGTAACTCACTCGACATTTTACGCATGCGTGACAAATGGATTTTTTTTCTATAGGATCCGCGCGATATTTCGGATAATCACTCGCCCGCCGATATGATTCTGGCTTTACTGCAGGGAGTTTAATGACGCGCGACTCGAAAGCGCGTTCGCCAAACGACCGTTCAACGCGTCAGTTTCAACGGCGAACTACCAGTTGTACGCGCGACGCGGAATTGATAATCGCATAAAATTAATTTTAAAACAAAACGCGCCTGTAGGCTGAATTCGAAAAGCAGCACTAAATTAACCAGCCGCTAATTATCTCGAAAATGACTATCTTACAATTCGCCTATCAGCTATCGAATGAGCTATGAAGGCGTTGCCGGCGTATCGCATGACATTAATTATGCAAATGAATTGACTTGATGGCCGAGTCGGAGCAACATTACCGTCAAACCGATACACCGAGACAATTTCGCGAACGAGGCTAGAGCGAGAGCGAGTCTCCCGTTAACTGATTTCTTTCAAACAAGTTATTGCATTGTATCGCGAATAAAGCCGAATCGAATGGAACGAAATGAAATGGAATGAACAACATTAATACAAAATCGAAAATTTGCTCAAATTTCATGTCGTATTTATGTACAGCGAAACTTTTACGACTGTCCCCTTTTTACTTCGATCGTAAAAAAGATTGTGACGTGTTTCTCGTGTCATATCTTTAACTACGAAAACGTCCCAGCTGTTACATGTTAATGTCGCTTGATGACTTACAAATAAATTGCCAGCGATGTGTCGTGACTCATCTATAACGGACGGCACCGCAAGTCCTTGAGAAAAGTGTTAACACCTGCGAGAACTACGCGCGCCGATGCACGTAGAGCCTCATTTATCGTCTAGGAATCGCTTACCTGGTCTTTAAAGAACGTTTCACCGACGATGAGTCAGTAAGAACCCGATCTCCGTCGCGATTGCATTTTCTACTGCGATCGCATAAAGATAATCGAGCGCAGGAAAGAAGAGAAACTCACCATCACTTCATGTTAACGTATTAATCATCGTAAGCTGAATATGTGTTCGCTTATTAACATTGAGGAGTAGTATTTCTTTATGTAAATGACGTCTTCCCATCGTTCTGAAACGTCAACTCGTAGCCGCAAAATGGTAGATAATACGCGCGTTTGAATTGAGTGGCTAACAACGCTGAGTAATTCTTTCGCCGCGGAACGTTTAAAATTCATAATTCATTTAAAATTTTCAAATTCTTTATAATGTTTAAAGATGCTTATTATGCATTATTATTAAATTATATATATTAATATTATTAAATTGCTTCTGCAGTGATATTATGTACTTCGGCTTCAGCTTAAAACAGTATTTTAAGACCGACAAATAATCAGTAGTTTACATGAGTTGGAAATTATAAATTCACACAATATAATTAAGCGCCAAGATTCGCTTGATCGAAAATGGCCTTCTTGTTTATGAAATTGTGTCATAATTCATATTCGGAGCCGTGGTAAAAAAAGAATCATGTAAAAATCTGTCGATACGTATAAAATACATACGTTTAAAACTCAACGTTCACAAAATAAAAGTTGTCGTAGCTATCCATATATTACAACTGTATTTAGTTACCATATGCAGTTTTTAGTGTTGCGCCCGCGGACCAAATTATTTCGTGTTATTAGTCGTGATTCTTATTTCGTATTTCATTTATGGAAAATAAAATTTTCGCTGCCATAGCTAATCATGATTAGCTTAAACTATGTTAGTTAAGTGTAAATTTAGGAATAAGGAATTTATAAATTTAGTCCGCGGTTCTCGTAAGACAAAAGGACTCACCTTCTTCGTCGTGTAGAGTTTCCGGCCTTGGAGCAGCATGTATATCTTCTTCCAACCATTGGAACTCGCATTTCGCATCCACACCATGCTGAATACATACGGACACTCATTGTCCTCCCGTAACAGGTAATTCTGCAACGTGAGCGTGAGCAATGTACATTTGCCATCTTACCCAGCGCGATTTCATCCGTGATGATCACAGGAAATTACACGTGTACTCACCCTTAGCGCGCTCTCGGCATCGGTGAATGAGCTCCTCTCCTCCCCGCTGGGAAACGTGATCATGTCCGCGGGAAAGAATTGCTGCAAAAAAAAAAATGAGGAGACGTCTCTACATACTGTCATTTTTATTTAAAAACATCGAGAAAACTGAATTTCGCGGATCATTTCTAAAATTGATGAGAGTGACTCGGAGAGAAGAATGATGCGAAGATGGATGTAAAATATCTCGGGAACGAGAAAATATAAATAACTCTCTCGCTTCGCAAGTATCGCGAGAAGTGGTTCTCTATACACACGCATTATTTAAGAATCTTTTCAAAGATTTCAATGGACGAACGCAAACACTTATACACACACTCGTGCGCAAAGAGTGTATCCTTCTCGTTACAAGAAAAGGAAAAAGTCTCAAGATTTCCCCGAAGAGTGTCGATTACGACGTTCAATTCCCCAAGTTTCTACGCTCGTTATCTTTTAATTGGCCGATCATCGGCGAAATTATCAGATTTATGAACCCACGACTTATTGAATTTCAAAACCGCTAATTGATATCCGTTTGAATGTATTAATTAACAAGTCTAACTATCTTCGAAGTCTCGCTGATGAATCGACATTTCTTTAAATGTCACAAAATAATCATTTTTTTACAAGATTTAATAAAATAATAGCTGTAAGATCTCATTACATCGCCATTTATACTCCCCACACAATCTTGAGACATTAAGTTTAAAATGGAGCTCAATCCTGTAAAATCCCAGGACACGAATGTTCCAATCAATACTACTGAATCCTTGAGACCCCATCGCCGCTCCCGATATTGGAGAAGCGTCTCTCATGCCATCTTAACAATCTCTCTAAATCTCCCCTTGCACATAGAACCGCATGATTCACCGATAAGCAAGAGATCTGCTGAAAATTTCGCGGAATATTCTCGTACCGACAACGTTCACGTAAATACCGACAAGGTATTAAAAAAATATCGACTGGGTTAACAATCTTGATTATCAAATGAGTTAAATATAAGAATCCTAATATTACTAACAAAACATTTCAGATCCACAAAATAAATTAGCAAAGGTTTAGCAAAAATATGATATATTATTAATATTATCGATATAAACATACATTATATATTTACCAAAATAGAATAATTTGAAAATGTGTAAAAAATAAATATTGCAAATATACATATTTGTAAATTAACGTAAAAGTTGGTCGGTAATGCCGAGGGTGGGAAAATTTACCAAGAGTCGGCAATACCTCGTTATTCGGCTGACTTGGCTGATAAATTCAGTCGGTAAGTTAACGCGCTTAGAAACAATATTTACCATTTGATATAAAGTAACGGAGAATGCAAGAATTTTATCATTTTCAAATTTTGACACGTGTTCTCCAGAAAGGCATAATTAAAAAAAATAACTTTTTTTCAGCAAAACAACTTCTTTTTACTTACCATAGGCTTGATGAACATTTCGTATTTCAGGAAGTCCTGATTGAAATAGAACCTCCTTTCGTATCGGGAAGCGAACATTTCCAATTCTCTGTGAACAGCAAGAATATCTTCGTGGTCTTCTAATGTACGTTCTGCAACAAAAAAATTCATTCCATTTATACAAATATATTGACAAATATATTGCTATGTTGCTAATATCAATATAATAATATATTCAGCGACTTTTAAAAATATATCGAGTATTTGAATAATCTTAATTATCTGTTTTAAGAGAAAGAATATTTTTGTATTTGTTACATCATAAATAATAATAATAAACAGTTTAATCTTTCATGTTGTTACTAATCTTAAAATACTCAATTTTTTTCATATAACAAAACTAATTTCAAAATTTATTTTTATAATTTTTATTTTTATTTTTGTGACTACAGTTACTGCAGATCGTCTTGTTATGCGACCAATTCATAAAATGATTCCATTAAAAGCACATTAGTCTAGAATAGTCTGACATTTCGCTCGGATCTCTAAACAAACATTCTGAGACACTTATAGAGACACGAGTCGCGTCTCTGACCTGCACCAAGCTCCTGGAGGTTTCGCCCGCTATTGATTCTCGGCTGCATTGTAGAGCTCTGTACCGTCTTTACGGCCTCTCCAACCCCTTTCCTCCCTTCTCCCTTTTCCCTTCATCATGCACACGTTATTTCCGATCTCATTCCGAATCAATGCCGTAGAGAAAATTCAGACGACTGAAGTTTTCCCGTTGCATTAGAAGCTCATTGCGTCATTTCGTCCCGCTCTGGCATGCCTCAAACTTTTGATGAATTATCCGCTTTTTATATACACTGATATTTTTATAAATACATTATCTATCGCTGAGTTCCCAAATAGTTTTCGAGCGCATCGCAATAATCGCAAAATATCCGTCGATATTCTCCGCATTTTCCTATTCAAGCATATTTGTCTCCATCCACGTTATCATTCAATCCGGTATAACAATTCGGATGTCGAATTAAACGTTTAATTCTGTAAATTCCATCCATTATATTTGGATATACGTTTATTACATTTTTGTGTTTTTGAATTGTATAAGCATGCATATTCCAATAATATAAATATAAAATTATACATTATTATATTAATTATAACATTATAGATTATCAAACGCATAATATTCATATTTTTTTTAAAAAGTTATCAAAAAACTAACAATTCCGCGAATAACATCTTAGCAAGTAGGAGAAAGCAAGGGCAAGTTGGTCGCAGTTTTTGTTTAGTGATTTTTAGAAAAAAATAAATATAAGATTTTGGAACATTACATACGTTAAAATACACCTACATCCCTTAGGTATTAAAAAATATATATATTGTTAAATATATCATTGTACAAATAAGTTATTTAATTTTAAATAAAACTGATAATGTAACAATTAACCCCATATTAACCCCATATTGAATGTCCATGTTCCAAAGATGATAGACACATATTCAAGATTTTTTGCAATAACGACTTAATGCACGATAATTCATATTAAATTTTAATGCGGCTTGTTGAATAGATAAATTATGTATTTCACACCAACGGCTTTCAAAATAATATCAGGCAGAATTTTACTCTATCTGTCTTCCTCTCTTATTTTCGTATCATAATTATAACTTACTATTAACTTCACATAATCTCTGAACGGCTGTTCAAGCCAGTGTTGTCAGATAGAAAACGCGGCTTTCTCGAAGAATAGATAGAATAGGCTCATTTAGGACAATCTACCCTACATGACCGTTTTTTTATAGATTATATTCACAAATTTTGTTAATAATAATTAATAAACCGCAGCCAAAACTTATCTAATACATGCCATTTTCTACAATTGCAGTGAAATTGAGATTGGTAATGCAAAAAAAACTAACAAAAAACAAAATGGAAGATCAGAAAAATTTACTCGTCAACTTCATTTTTTTAAAGTTGTTGTAAGTAATACACGCGATGCTTTTGGCGCAAACCATTTTACACCATAAATTAATATTACGTCAGCAATCTATAATACAATACAAAAAAGAGAATTTTCTGGCATATATTGAGTTATAAGTTTTTTAACAACCAACCCCGTATGCCAACCGGTTGATCCAGTTTCCCCTAATCACGTAAAAGAAGAGTAATCATGTACAATCGCAGACTTTGAAAGAATAGTCGATGATACACTATTCGCACGTAAAGCACGAAGCATAGGACATGCTTATTGATTGTTAATGACATTCTCGAGAAATTCGAGAGAATGCACAAATTCACTTGAAATAATTGTGATGAAAATCACACAATTGCGATATAATTTATTATCATATTATTTACATAATAATATTACATACCAATTCCCAGTTTCGGCCATGTTTCAATTATCGACCAAGCTGCGCCTATTGTGTTCCTCTTGACTTTGAGCAACTCGCACAGGTCGATTGTTCGCAGATTCTTCTCCACGACCACAGTCGTAAAAGAGTGATCGTTGTTGTAAAACCGCAATTCCTCCTAATTAAACAAACATTAGGAAGACATTAAGTACACAATTTAATTAAATTGAATATAATCCAATTAAATTAATTAATCGATTTAAATTAACTCTCTTAATTTATTTACCTCTATTGCATCGTAAATAAATTTTAATATTTTGAATATTGAATATTTTGTCTTATATAATTTATACGTTTATTTTATACGTTTTGTAATCATTTTTGTAATAAATTTACATACATTAATAAATCAATAATAACTTTTATTTCATAAAGGAAGCGTATATGAGAAAAAATTGTATTAAATACTTTGATTATTTCGTCGTATTTATGAATTCTATTATATCTATTTTCATTTTCCATTAGAATATGTAGATTTTACTTACAAGTTAAACACAATATAAAAATTCACCGTTCTATATTCATCTCTTACGATTTTTCCGAGTATATGCAATCGAGAATTAGTGACAGAGACTATTTAGGCACAAAATAATACGTACTTGTCTTTCACTGTCGATCAAATCCTGATCACTTCTTCGATTCCTTCGCATCGTGTTATTAAGTTCGAAGATCGTGAGATCGGAACCAAGCCGCTCATAGCTTGCGGCTCGATTACTCGGCAGCGTTGAGCTGCCGTCGATGCAGGAGCACATCTTCGGGAACCAATCTGTAAAGACCCAAGGAGATGCTAAAGAGTTTGATACAGCGCGTCGCGGACAACAAAAATAAAAGGGAAAAGTACCACTTAAAAAAATTGCACAAAATATCAGTCAAAAACGCTAAAATTATCATATAAATATACTGCAAAAAGGCGTAAAAGCGAGCCCGCTGTACTAAAAATCTATTTTACAACTTGGGCTTCGCAGGATCTACATAATCGGGATGGAGCCACTACATTATCGATGAGTGAACGTGGCCCCCTCTCGTCTCAAAAAACACAAAGGAAAAAAAGATAGTGTTCAAACATTAAGGACAAAATGTGACGTCGTGCTGTGAAATCGCAACGGTTCTCGGGAAAAACTTTCCGTCGGATAGCAACGGAATGTACGTCGGAATATCGAGGCGCAGGAATAAGGTAGACGAGTAACTACACGTGCTGCGACACTGAAGACGCGTTGTGCGTAGTGCGTGAGTCGCGTTTTATACGCCGTTGCAACGCGGATATTTACTCGCGGAGGTCGCGCGCAATTTTGCCGGTGCGCGCCGCCTTCTTTTTCTTTTTCTCTGAGAGTGACGATGATATATCGAATGCGACGTTGAATCGTAGGAGAACCGTTTCAGAAAGCGCTTAACGAGGAGAAGCCAGCAAAAATATATATCGCTAATCCGAGGAATCGCCGTACGCAGTCAACCAGACGGAGATTAGAGGCGCCTTTACAAGTCATGCGGGTCAAATTTCTAATATAAACCGTTGGGCGATCGAAGCAAGGGAATTAATGAATCTCGAGCCTATTCTTGATTCATTCTATTTGTGATCCATATTATCGTAGTAATTCGCATAAAGAGATTGATATCATAAAGATTAAGAAAAAAGATTGTTATAGAAGAAAGAGTCCATTTGAATCATTAACGTTAACTCTTCTATTATAATTAAAATTAAAATTTCGTAGATTTTATTTGTGGATAAAAGAATCAATGAAAGTTTTCATATAAATAAATAAGTAGAAGTTTTTATCGAATATTAGTTCGATAAAAATATTTTTAACAAAATCTGTTAATTTTGAAGAATAATTTTATTGATTCTTCTAACAGAAAGTTGAAAATTGTAAATAAAAATTGTATAACAACATTATACTAAAATTAAGATAAAAATAAAAATGGACCATTCAGCTGTTCGATGTATAACATTAAGTCATCATAAATGTTTATATTTTTCTATAAAATTTTCTACAAGAAATTAATTTAAACATACATATAAAAAAAATGCCAATATCGATCTTGCAATAAAAAAAATTAATTTAATATGAAGCAGAACAGCTTAAAATATTACTAATTTTAATTTCAATTTTACGTAATTAAAGACGTTCACTTTAAATTAAAGATTAATTTAAAGATTCTCGATTAAGCAGCTTTTCTTAAAATCTTTTTTCATAATATTTGCGTAGAATCTCTACTTCGCAAATTTATTTCTGCCCTTTCCGATCCTTCATTCAATACGCATTTGCAATCCAATCGAGAGACTCTCCGGCTAGCTTGAATGCGCAAAAGTCGTCGCCGCCATGCCACAAAGATACCTTGAAGAGATGAATAACGCCTTAATAATCGTTCGTCTGTCCCGTATCCGGAATGTACCGTGACGACGCAACAGCAACGAGAGTCCATATGTATATTCATACGTGCCAGCGGCGTCGATATTCAATGAGGTCCGTCGAATTCGCTCGCCATGAATTAGCGATCATTTCCATAAACGATCAATAGCAGAAGCGATAAGACAAGGAAAAAAGCAACAACAAATCTAAAGTAACATCAAGCAAAAACTTGTAACGAACTCGAAAATTTCTTGCCCTGTCGCGTGCGCCTAATAAAATCCTTCTTTTTCCAATTTTCGTGAATTAAAATGTCAACTGATTGCTATATTTTAACCCCTTGGGTACATTTGACGACTAAGACTCGTCATGCACTTGTTTTACCTACACGAACATATATTCGACTTCGTGTAATGAATCGACAAATATCTGAACAAAACAGGAGATTTTTTTCAAATAAATCTGTACCCAAGGGGTTAAGAAAGATAAACAAATCATAAATGAATTACGAGAAAGTCAATAGATTATGGAAATCAATAGATTATGGACTATGGAATGATTTTTATGAAATTTTGAATGACAATTTTATCGTGCATTAAATTTTCAATATGAAGCAAGAAGTTTATCAGGCATAATTTTGTATGGTCATCGGATGGCGAGATCGAGTGCAATCGCAAGTTACAAATTTCGCTAAGATTACTTAAAATCCCGATGACGTTCTATCGTCATCGGGATTTTATCGCGAGATGATAAGAAATGTAAAATGCCTTACATAGACTATTTCAAGATTCCTAAATTATCGCTGATAACGGTCGTGAAAAATCGCTAACACATTCACTCGTATTGCAACTGCGTATGCAACTTTTATATTTTAAAAAATCCTGACCTTTGTCAAATCAACGTTTTCGTTTAAGTAAACAAATTAACGCTTAATGTCACAGTCAACTAATCATGAACTTTTGCATCTAAATTTCTCAGATAGATAAATTTATTTATTTGATCGAAATTTTTCTATCAAAACGTATAGAAATTGTTAAATCTTTACTTTTTATTTTCATGTTGAATATAATTTATTAACATGAATACTTTTTTTTTTACTTGGCTCATAATCTCTTATCTGTACTATTTATTCTATTTTTAGTATTAAACTTTTTAACGAAGAAACATTTAAAGGCATTCATTTGACATCATTTAGAACATTTCTGCCAAAATGTAAAGCAATTGAGTGTGGATCGTTTTTAAAAGATTAATCGTAATTTCAATGGGTGTAATTAATAGCAATAGAAATAATTAAAAAATAATTTCATATTCTGTATTTTGCAAACACGCAATCGCGGAAGGAATCTCTGGATTAAAACGCCGAGAATAAGCCTAATCAGTGGAACGATAACACCGAGTGCGAGGGCATGCTCTCGAATTAGCGGGCCACGTTGACTGTTTATTGCGGCAATTAATTAACTCGCAATCGCTCGGTATGCGCTACGTAAATGCGCAAAGCGCATAACATTGAGCGCCGCCGCCATTGCAGCTGCCCCCATGCGGACATTTTCGAATAACATGAATGAATCAAGTCTGCGTAGTACCTGCATGGCACCTACTATCCTAATAGTAAATTTTTATTAAACTAAAATAAATAATAATTATTAATAAAATATTTCTTTCTCTTCTTTTTATTTATTCCTCTTTAATCTATTTTAATTTTTGACCGCTATAATAAAAAATTTATTTATTTCTCGCTTTTCATACAATATACACTAGAAAACTGCTATTGAAATAGAGATATTTCTTTTCAGGTTTTATTTAAAAAAATTTTTCTTTCTGCCGATTCCATACGTAAAAATTATTATGAAGTTAGCACAAAAATTTTGCACAAATTTTGAGAAACTTTATTTCAAACATTTTATAAAATTTTAATAGTTATTCTTAATTTCTTCGCAATAAAATAAAAAATTTTTCGCAAATCTCTGAAATGAATAATTCTAAAAATAACGATTAGTCTTAACCAACCAAATCGGTAAAACAAAAATTGTAAAAATTCCAAATTTTTTAATCATCGGTTGAAAATATTCTAAAATTCCGCGGATAAAAATCTTTGTTGGTAATCTGACATTTCTTCAAGAATTCTGCTTCAAAAATTACATCAAAAATTGAAATTCAAATCGATTGAAATAGAAAAGTTATGACTAATTTTCGTATACCGAAAACATGAGATAATCATCCCATTTTTGTATACCTGTTGCTTATGTTTAATTCTTTTTAAGAGACACGTATCAAAAACTCTAAAGCTAAAGCTATTTGAACAAGAGAATTGCATCAACTATCAAAATTCTAAAAATTTATTAAGTATAAAGTGTAATGTAATTTTTGTATCATGTAATAACGCAGTTCTTGAGTTTCACATCACGACCACAACCTTGGCCTACTACGTGTCTCTACCTATTGACATACTATATTATCCCATTTTGCTCCTCGTAACAATCTGCCGATTGTTGCATATCCATATCCGCAACCGCGACCTCGGCTTTTTATATTTCGAGAAACCGACGTAAGGTACAGAAAACATTAATATATTTGAACGATGTATTCTTGTACATTCTACGGTATATTTTTTTTCATCAACGTAATATTTTTTGATAATTAAAAACATTTTTTATAAACAGTTAAATTACTATATATGTGTTATATCAAACAATACATTTAATCAAACTGTCTTCGCCCCCAATTATATAAAAAAACTTAACCCTTATAATACCATGTGAAAAACGGCTCCGTACAAACGCACGGGAGTATTTCGAGTTTGGCCACTGTTTCTATTTAAAGAGATTCAAAAAATGTATAAAAATTCATGAATGTACTTTCAGTACTTCAGTATTTAAGTTTGTAGAATCAATGTTCTTTTAGAAAAAAATAAAATATAAGTGAGAGACCTTTCAAAGTTACGAGAAATTTGGATAAAAATTGATCGAACTCGAAATATCCCCGTTTGTACGGAAAGTTAATAAAATTTCTCGATATCTGAATCGTTTTGCATTCAATTCAGATTTGCATTCAACAGCTATGACGCGTATTCAAATATGCTCGAGCACAAGCAATTTTTGCTACATGATCTCAAATCTTATCAAACTGGAACGGGTTTTTCGTCGGTGAGTTACTTGTGCGGATGTAAATTGCAAAAATAATTTGCTCTTCGCATTTTCTTCAGGTCTGATATTTCCAAATGTTCACAAGACAAGGGGAACTCCTAATCACCGTTATCAGTCACGGTGATAACACATTATCTCGTGGATATCGCAAAGATACTTCAGCATCCGCCCATAAATTTTTCTCCTAACCACGTTCGTAAGCTACAAGCGTGGTATGTGGATCTACTTATCACGATGACGAAACCGGGTCGTCCCAAAAATACAAGACGGAATATGCGCAGTCGTGAGAAAAATAACAAGCAATAATTGAGAGAAACATGTCCCTCGTGCCTCACTCATTTATCGTCTATTTTGCCTATTTGACGGAGACTTTAACAATCAAAGGAGAAATCGATAAGGAATGCGTTAAAAAGACAGGCCGTTGATCGTTGTGATTATATCGTGATAAACGAGAGCGTAAACGCTCTTATCTTTACAGAAGAATTCATGAAGGTGTATTATCATGGATAATACAATAAGGTGTATTATCATGGAAGAATACGAAAGAGTCAATACACTGCACGCGAGAAACGATCATTAGCATATATCTGTCGTGTATCTGCTGTTCTTTTTTATATTTCCTTTATGTTTCCGCACAATAATAATTTCCATATGTTACAGATCGTATAGCAAGCTAAACCACTCTATTTCCTAAATTCCAGATCCTAGTCTATAAACAGGGATATACGTTGACACGAAGTTTAAATGAGAGCACTCGATCCGTGCGTCGAGAGACTCTCCAAACTCGACGAACTCCAATGTCCATCTTACCGTTATCATGGCGGGGCAAATATTTCGGAAGAGAGTAGACGGCCTATGCAAGGTGGATCGATAAGAACCAAGGCAGGCCAAGCTGACTAGGTCGAGCTCGAACGTGTTTTGGCGACTGCCCCGATTCGCGCTCTCCGCGCACACACACGCGGCCCGCGTAAAATTTTCAGCGTTCCTTCGCGGAATAACAAGAAATTGCAGACGGGCAATAAACATCCGATTATGGAGAAATATCCGCAACAAACATCGTGCCAAACAATTAATATTTAACATTTATCCAATATTCAACATTCCGTTCGCGCATGAGGATGCTTTCTAGAAATTTCTCAACATAATTGCGGGAATCGCATAGAAATTTGATAGATCATTACTATACATTATTTGCGAAAATTACTATTTGGTAATCTTGCTCTCTAAATAAGAATCAGTGCATTATTCACTGATTTGCAGTGCTATGCTTACAACTGTGATTATTAGTGAGTATTCACAGTTTCTCAGCGATTTTGACTAAGGGAGTACTTTCACTAATCAGAATCAGTGTATTATCACTGAAAGACAGTGCATATCACTGATTGATATAGTTATAAGTATAGCACTGAAATCAGTGAAATTTCACTGATTTCGATTTAGAGAGTGTATCACGAAATTAGCGTGCAATAAACTTTGATCCACTTCCTGTCTTTATATAAAAACACTATAATTAAATCAAGAATAACATATAATTATGATCTGTAGAATGAAGTACATGTAAAAATTTTTCGAAATATTTCTCTTATTTGAAAAAAAGAGACTTTGAGAATTTCAAAAAATATCCTATTCTATGTACCATTGATTTCTTTCATATAACACTGGAACTGAATATTAATTACAAAAATAATAATTACGAAAGATACAATTTTAAACAAACGTGGCACATTAGAGATACGAAAGTTTTCAAAAAAATCTCTAAAATTTCGTACATTTCTATAAATATAAAAATCATTTTATTTAGTATTTTATAATTTTAGTAAAGATAAATAGTTTAGATACGAAATAAATATGGAAAACCAAAAGTCAGGATATTCTGATTTAATACTAAATTGAAAAATATCAAGAAATTCAAATTCTATCCGTGAAAACTGAATTACTTTAGTATGCCAAATTTTTAGGAGAGCGATAACCTCGAGAGAAAAGAGCGCGTGTTTGTGAGATAAACATGGTTTCCACGAGACCGAGTTGTTGCTTTTTCACGACGGGATATCATAAAGATATCCGGCATTATAACTTATCCATGCATCTTGCGGGCTTGCATAAATAAAGGGCGATGGTCCGACCCGAAAGGTGTAATCACGGGCCATAATCCAATATCATTGCCAACCGATCGCAGGCTGCAACATCTCCCTCTTACTTCCTTTCTGTAACATCGTTGCACCGGGCGGTCTTTGTAAATTCATGCCTCACTTCGGTTCACATCATTCGTTATTTCGCTCGTTTGACCCACTGACGTTGCTCATTAAACCGCTCGTCATTCCATCGAGGCTGCCCGACGGAGAAAAAGAAAAGCGGAACCGTATACGAATACCTCGTCAACATCTAACGTTCCGACTTTCGCAATAAGAAAGTACTGCTAGCCGTCGACTGACAGTGATTACTGATCATTCAGGATGAAGATTCAAGGAGAGGAGGAACGCCTGCCGACCGAAAATTGCATCAGCATCTCGTAGTGGTCTGATAATCGAGTAAAGAATTTACGAAGCAGAATCAATTTAATCGCGGGGATGCAACGAGCTTTTGCAATCACTTCCAAAAAAAACAGAATCGAAACCGATACTCTCCTGGCAACGAACAAGGATGACTGGCCGTACGCCAAGACCACTGTCCATCTCGAGAAAAAAAAAAACGATTCACTCAGGCTGCGAGGGTCTTCATCCTCCCACTTTATCTTGCATTGTCGACTTCCCGAGACAAGTCATTCCATGAGATATTCGAGGACCGACTCTGGAGGCTCTGCGCAAACTGCGCTTTCGAACGTTTCAAGTATCGCGAAACCTGCCCGGCGAAAAAATATATCCTGTAATTCTCCAAAATGGATTTTATTGTATTGTACCCACCCGTCTTCGGTATTGTGAAATGATTTGACAGATGAAACAATAACTTTTCAGCAACAAGCTGAGCAATTACTCGCTCACCACTCACTGTTCTCCACCGCGAATTAACCTTCTTGACCTTCTGTCTGAACACATGGACAAACGAGTTTCACGTTCCTCAAGGACGTATTACGTGAAAACTTCGATCGCGCATTATTCCTAGTCGCATTAATAAACTAAAAAGCCAGGTCATAGTAAGATTCATAACAAATGTCAATCGCAGACGTGAATTTCTTTTATCGGAACTAACACCATAAACGGTCAGAAAAAGTTTTTAAGAGACATCCCAAGTAAAAACTTGCTTCGTTTGAAATAAAAGAATTCTAGAGAAATCTAACTTACATTTTCCTCTTTTTAAAATCTTTGTATACATAAACTGCTAACAAAAAAATTTATCCGTAAACATCCATATTTAATACTGGCGTATCACGAAATTAGTAAAAATTTTTTAAAATTCTTGTCGCGTTCCTACGTGCGATTCAATTATCGCGTAAGAATCGATAATTTTTTTTTTAATTTTGTAATATGCCAATATTGAATATTAATTTCCGTCAATAGTGATTAATTTATTTCATTCAATTCTTAGTAATCATAAAAATTTTAGTTAATCTCTTACAAAGATTTATGTCGCAAATTCTAATTCGAGAGATTCAAAAGAAGTTTAACATAGATCGTTTGTCCAGAGGAATAACTGGGTGGGTATTGAGAATTAAATGATAATACAAAACCTAAAGTTCTCCAAGTGCGAGAAACGACTTCAAAATTGCGGGAAAGTTCGCGCGGAGACTTAAACAACCGTAAAATTTACGCGTGACAATCTCTCGTATTTGAGAATGAAACATCAATCGTGACCAATCGCGATTCTTACGCGAAAATTGAATCGCACTCTACGCGACAAACTGGCTGTTAGCCAAGGACGGCACTGGTTCCCATTAAAAAGATATTTGAACGCTACAACCAAAGATCCCATCGTTGCGAAAGTCAGCTCAAGGACCACCACGGAATATATCACAAAGAGCTCTTTACGCAACGACCGATCTGCTCTCTCTTTCTTCCTCTACCCTTTCTCGAAACCAAAGTCCAGGGTCTACGCGCTGTCTGGACCAACTGAAAACCCGGCGCGGAAAATATACAGTGTGCAAAAAGCGAAAATCATGATCGTAAGTCCGTTCTTTGTGGCTGAACCAGCGTACACGCTCGTTGTACTATTTGAAATTTGGCGAAAGCGAGATAGGAAGTCTTAGTGCAGTCAAGTACAGCGATAAAAAACGGACTTCGTGTGACGCCAACGGAAAATCTCGGGGTCGCAATCAAATGTCCCGTCGATTCCCGAAGCGGATGTTGCACGAAAATACTAAATAAATTGATACTCGCAAGACAACACACGATTGTTGGCAAAAAAAAAAAAAGGTCATGATTGTTCAACCCGTTCGTATCGCTGTTTTCATTTTTAAAAAATATTTACAATTGTGTAAAACATTAACAAAAATCATATAGAAAAAAAAGTTATACAAATCAATAATAGGAATAAGAATAACCAATATGAATGAATTAAGGATAAAAAAAAACATCAAAAATAACAATCTCATTTTAGTTTTAAAGATAATAAAAAGATTTGAATACAATGGTAGATTAGAGTTATAAACGAGTTACGCCACATAATTTTGAAATATCGAGTGTGCGTGGGTTTTGAGGGCTTAAGATCAAAGGGTATCAAATTTATCGACGGCGTCCGTAACGGCGAATCGTAAATATACGTGCAAGTGTATACTTTAGATTACGACGGTAAAAATGTATCGTGTCGCGTTAAAGCCTTTCACAAGAACTCTAATCGATTCGTACTTTCGAATCTTTGATATTAATTTCAGCTTGGATGGAAATTTAACTTCAGATATATATATATATATATACTTTACAAAAGAGTCAACGGATCTATTTCTCAACGAGATGTCAAACCGGTATCATTAATACGAGCGATATCGATATTGACTATCTTTTAAAATACCGCAAAACATTTTCATGAGAGAACATTTTTCGAAACATCGTGGTCCACCTGTGCCAGCAATTCTTACAGTGGTTCCTCGATACTCCGAACTTGAAAAATCTACAAACGAGTTTCACAAAATCTATCATGAGTCCAGATTTCGATGACTTGAAAAATCGTCGAAAAATGTAAAATATAAAATTAAAAAACAATAAAATACATTAAATACAGCGACAAATAAAAAATGTGTAATAAAATCAATACATCATCCCATATTATTGACTCTATATATTCGCGCGGATTTAAAATATGTATAATATATAAAATTTATTATATTCATTAATTTCAATCTTAATGAATTTTATTATTTATCAATAATCAATTAGTTTTCTGTTTTAGCTTTCAGAAAAATAATCTACCTTCATTTCGTAAGAGTAAAATCGTAATTAAAGTTTCTCTTTACGTGGTTTCGAATTTCTGTATAATAACTTGTACACATGTTTCTACACACAAAAGTAATAGAGAGGACACGCAAAAAATTCTACAAGAAATATCTACGATATATCATTCAGATCAAAAGAAAAAAATTAATGTCATCAAAATCTGGGGATGCCCCCCGCATACAAACACCTCCCACGAAAAACGAACCGAGAGAGACACGACGATAAAGCGTCGCGACGCGTCGTCGACTTCTCGCTGGGTGTCTGCAGCTGACGATACCCACGGCGATCCGTTTGTCGAATCGTGGCAAGACGCGTATCTACGCATTCCAGTTTGCACGTAGGATTCTCTTCCCTATTTTTCCCGTAGGTCGCGTCGCCCACCGAGGGATGCGCGACAAATAAGAGCGGTGCGCGCTGATTGAGATTGAAAACACGACGATAAAAGATAAAATTACACCGTCGAAGGCGTGTCTCGCGACAACAATGTTTTTTTTGATAGCCGAGCCATTATGCGTCAGTCATCTGAATATAGCGACGGTGACGAACGTTATTTTGTTTTCCTCTTGGGAGAGACGATATCAGATAACGAGCGATATTTTCGGGATGGACGTGCTCGGATCAGAAATTATCACGCCATGTGGCGTAAGGACGAGAGAGAGATAGTTGGATACTCACGGTGATGCGTGGGATAATTGTTGTTGTTGTTGTTGTTGTTGTTGGACAGAAGCCGCTGATAATCCATGTTGCACCGGACAGCGATGAACACTCCGTGGCAAAAACGTCGTCTCGCTGCGAGTTTCGTCTCACAGGGAATCCGCGCACAGTTTCTCGCACGTTTACACCCCCGCGTTCGCGGTGTACACCAAGCAAAGCGGCGAGTTCGCGGAACGAGGAAGTTCCTCACCGTGCCAAGCGCGACGCTATGTCACAAGTTTTCGTCATCCGCGAGGAGCGTCGCGACGCTTATGGGCATTCTCGCGACGTTTGCGTTTTTATCGGCGAGGTCCGGTCTCGGATCTCGTTTTCCTCGAGAGAAGGGATCTTCAAGCCGCGAGCTGCGCGGGCGTCCAATACCGAAGAAAGCTTCGAGACCCAAATCGTGAGCCCGAAGGGACGAAATAAGACGCGGCACTCGCCTGCGCTCGAGGGTTTTTCCTATATTTTTTTCAGAGATTAGATAATAGCGTTGGTTCTCACTATCGCAGAAGTCGTAGATTAGATAGTGTTATTAACTATTAGCAATATTCGTACGTTCGAATAGTGAGGCACGTAATCCGGAGAGGCCGAGGCGAGCGGAAACGCGACGATAGACGGTATTTCAGAGATAAAAAAGAAAAGAAGTCCAAGGCGCGAACCTACTGCGTCGCAAATAACGCGAGACTCCCTTATCGATTGGACTGTCCGATAAATTGCGTGCGATGCACGTGGCTTGCAAGCGGTAGCGAGAAGGTGAAGGTGACTGGCGGGAGAATTCGTCGAAAATGTTCAGTTTGCAATCGCGTCCCGAAAATAATCCCATCCCGCGGTCATTAAAAAAGGCCGATCGAATTGTCCGGCCGTCGTTACGAACCGTGCAATGAATTTTTTACGAGGCAAACATGACCAATTGTGAGCGAACGGTCAACGACGCTCGAACCGTTTCAATCGGAATTAATTACGGGCCACCCGTACCGTGGCGCTTTACTTAGTTATCCCTCCACTTTTTTCCCTCGGGCAGATCTCACGAATTCCTGGGTTCCGAGAAACGAGGGCTCGTTCCGATTACTCGAACAAACGTGCGATTTTTTGTCCGGGTCCGTCGGCTCGGTTCGAGCTCGAATCGCGTTTCACGGCGGCTCTTTCGAACTTCGCGAGGCCACCGTAGCTAATAATCAGACGGATTCAGCGATGAATCCGGCACGAAAGTTGAGGAGGAAGAGACGCGCGCGCCTCGCTTTCGTGGAGAGAAGTCTCGAAGTCGCTACAGGTCTCGAACGCGGTTCAATCGCGTCGTCACTTCAACCGTTATCTCGAATATGCGAATTTGGAAAAGCGCTGCGTCGCACGGAACGTACGGAGGGAGAGGCATGCGGGCACGAAATTAAAACCGGCGCGAAGTCGTCGGCTCCCACGCGCGACGCGCGCACAAACGAGGTAATCGGGGCGCATTCCTGCACGTGTGAGGGCCACATGCGCGATTGACGAAGCAATTCCCGGAAATCGGTCGCTCTCCGCGCGCGACCCACGAAAAAGTGAGAAGACACCGCGCGTCACGTACGAGTCCCCTCCTCACGGCGCGTCTCAACTACGCGTTGCGTCGATCGGACGCGCACGATACACCGTACTTCCTCGAAATGAAAATCCGAGTCTTCACCTCCCACCACACGCGGAAACGAGGGAATAATGGGAGAAAGAGATCGCGTTAAAAACAAGCTCCGAACTCGATTCTAACGTTCGAGGGTTCAACGATTCGCGACGTTTCGATTCCGGAGTGGCGCGTGTCGGGTCAATCGATAGCCAATCAACGGAAACAAAACCGGGGGTCGGAACGCTCGATTTCACGATATATCGACGAAAGTCCGCGGAAATCCGATCGGCGGAACGCGTCGTCCGCGCTCTCGGGCGAGGAGGCCCGTCGCGTAAGATTGCGCAATGTGGACGCGTGACGAAATGTCGCGGTTCAGGGATCGCACGCTCTACTACGCGTTACTACGCAGCAAAGGAGAAGACTCACGGCTCCCCGCCGGTGGTCATTGCTCCGACGTTGTTTACGACGCAGCCGGAACTTGGCCGCGCACTCGTGTCGCGCGCTCGTGAACGCACCGACGAGGAAATCGCGGCTCCCTCGAGCGGAATCGCAACGATCGCGACGTCCTCGACTTCTCTCCGCCCGCCCGTTATTTCCCGGAATTCCCACAACGGCGCAAAATAGCGAGCGTACGCGGCAAACTTCGCGTCTAGCGCGCGCAGGGTCGCCAAACGCGATACGCGTCGTCGAACGTCTCTCGAATCCCCCGGGGGGCGTTCGATCGCGTTTCTCGAACGAACGTCTAACCTCTTTCTCTCTCGGCGCTGTATTCCACCAACCTTCGACTCGTGAGAACGCGATGCCACACGTGGTTCCGAGCACGTAGAGCGTCACGCACTTTCCATCACCACAGCGGTATTCTCGTGCACACGCACGTACGCGACACCCGCGCGCGAGGTTTCGCAGGGCGACACCACGCGCGCTCGCGCGCACGCGGGCCAGTTCCGACGTAGCGTTGGATTTTCGGCGCGGGCTATCGCCACGCGGATCGCACGGACGGGATCGCGGGGATATCTATCACTCGCGTCGCTCGCACGCGCGCTACGTATTCCCACGCGAATCGCACTGACACGCAGAGAGCGCGAACGAACGCGACGCGACGGCGCACCGGGTCAACTAACCCTTGTGATTTTTCGTACCGCGGCGTAACGCGGCGCGGCGCTGCGGCGACCGCTGCCGAAAACTGCCGAGAACCCGCGCCGCGGCGGCCCGACGGCCCGCCTGCGTCTACGTTTCACGAGCGACGACGACAACCTCGATCTTCTCCCGATGGCAAGCTGCGACGTCCGCCCGTTCGCAGCTCCCACGGCCAAGATCGACCGTGTATTACGATCGTCGCGAGTCTCTCGCGCGATAACCCGAGTCGTCTTCGTTCGCGGTCGCCTTCCAGCGTCCTCCAAATTCGAATGCGTCGGTGAATCGAACGCGCGCGCGCGCGCACGCACCAAACGTAAACAAGAAGGCGAAGCGTGACAAAGCGCCGCCCGGTCGCCTCGCAATGGCCGGAATGCGGCGCGCTTTCGCGTCCGATCCGGTCCGGTCGCTTCCACGGCGATGCTCTCTCTCCGATCGACAACGCTCGCGCCGCGCGCGTCTGCGGACGAGCTGTACGGGTCAACGACGTCGCTGCTGCCGTCGCGCGGGATTGGAAAACGTAACGTGCCGTTCGCGTGGCGTCCCGCGTAGTACTACGGAGAGGGACGATTCCCGCCGCGTACGGCCTCCCTCACTTACACGCGAACGCGCGTCCCATCGATACGAGCGACGCGTTCCGTCCTTCTCGCGCTCTCTCTCTCCCCCGCATTCTCCCTCTCGGTCGCTCGCGCTCGCGCACACGCACACACGCAACGGAGGCTCCCGCTACCATCTCCCCTTCTCGGAATCACCTCGTCGGCATCCGTCGCGCGACTTGCGAGGCTCGCCGTCGGACTCCTGTCTTCGTCCCTTCGCGTCCAGGGATGAAATTGCGACGCACGATTGTACAAACGCTGTTTTTTCTCCGACGAAAAAAAACTCGGAAGATCCCCCGGCCTTGAGCGTGAACTTTCACGAATCGTATGACGTAATTCTCGATTTCAATACGATTTGATCATTTACGGGCATCGATCGCGCGTACGATTTCGAGATAACCTAAAAATCTGAAACTTATCGAAAAGTTCGAAGAAGTACGCGAATCTGCAGAATAATTCGTTTGCTGTGGAGCACGAAAGCTTAATTACTTTTTCTTAAGTTTCATGATAATATCGAGCCTCGAGTATACTCGTACGAGATCCAAATATTTTCAAAAAGTCTTTGCCAAACACTAGATGAAATAATACCAATTATTTTCATTCGCTATTTCCACTCGAAAATTCTTCACGATATTTGACTCACATCTTTTCAAATATCCCGCAAATGTTTGCCTGCGTTTGTTGAAAAATCGATTTTATTTTGAATCTACTATTTTTAATACCGAATGTGCGTCCAAAAATACAGGTTTACGCGTGATATCGCTCTTCGATGTTTGATGATTCTTTGATGGTTTTTTTTTTAGAGAAAAGAATTCAATAAACTAAATTAATAATAATAATAATAATAATTGTGACCGAGCGATAATTCTTGAATAAATCATTTTTTCACGAATACTTTGTGAAAAAAAAGAGACATTCGACTCGATGTAAATTTTAATTAAACGCCGTAGAAGTTTCAGCCGTCCCTCGCTCGCGAAACGTTTCGCGAGAGACTAGGTATCGCGGTGCCGCCATTATCGCGAAAGTTCCAATCGCGATTATCGCGAGGTACTGCGCACTTGAAGCGGAATCGGTCGCATGCACTTCGCCTCGTATCATTTTTCACGCCGCGCATCCTCACTCGTCTACGACTCGTTTTCGAGAGAGGGGCTGGGCAACGAGGCATCTAAATCCGGCCTTGTCTATCGTCCTCGCGTCTCCGTCTCGTTTTCTCGACCCTCTCCCCTCCACACACACACACACACACACACACACGCAACCCTTCACGAAGCAGGCTTTTTCTCGGAGCCGCGCCACCTACGCCTTCGTTCCGATCCACGATTTCTCTTCCCTCCCCTCCCGGTCCCATTTCCGAGATCCATCCTCTTTCCAGGATCCGCCGCTACCCTCGTCGGTCGGTCCTTTCTTTCTCAGCAGACATTTTCGCGCTGACTCGCGTCCGCAGAGTCGTCCTCCGGTTCGCTCGCGAAACTTCTCTTTGTTGCGAAATGTTCTCCGTGGGCCAAGGCGCCGCAATAAAATCGCATATTAATATATGTTGGCGCCACGCTGTTCGCGAATGTGTCCGATAAGCGCCCGATAATATTTCCCAACGGTTTCTCTCGCACATACGTTTTTTTTTATTATGCGCCGCTGTGATAATTCTGGAACGCGCTGATGAAATAATCGACATTGCATTTACAGAAAGTTAAACTTTCTGCAAAGTAGCGCGATAACGCGCGCGATTCGAAAAAAATAGTTGCATTTTATTTAACTCCGCGCGGAGTAATTTTAGCTTTCTAGTGCAACTAAAAGTGTAACTAAAAATTCTACTTCCCGATAATACGGTAAATAAATGTGACCGTCATTTGATTTATCTCCGCATACCAGCTTGCGGATGACGCAATGTACATAAAAATCAATCGTATATCTCCATGCTACACGAATCAATCGATATGTGCATACACTTTTTACCGTTTAATATTTTATAATTGTCGTATTTATAGTTGCGTTTGAGAGAATAGATTCTAACGTCGAACAAATTATGCCTATTATTACATTTATCATTTTGTCCAATTGACTCTCTATTGGCGATGTATAATTTTAGAAACAGTCGGTTGTGTTTGTCTTAATGAAGCATTGTGTAATGTCTTTTCGAAGACGAGCCAAGAAATCTCATGGGATTTGCTCCCGCGCAATTTAGCACGTTATTGCCTCAAGCTAATGAATTCTCCGCGAGTCCTGATTAATTCCTGAATTGCATCAATCTCGGGGGATCGGTGCGACAACGTGCTTTCGGAGCAATGGCGACAAACGACGCGCGCGTTTCGCCGATTCTCGAAGCCGCTTCGAGCGATGCCGTCAGGATCCCGTTTCGTATCACACACTATCGTCGCGCCGTCTAATAATAATTTCGCGGAGCTATAGGAGACGGGATTAATTAACCGTCTAGTGCGATCCGGCGAGATACACAGACAATATATCTACTTATGTCGCGACCGCACGCGATATGTGTTCCAAGAATTCTCGCAAAATTATGCGCAAAGGCAAGTGCGTCGCGAATAGCGCCAGGGTCTCTCCTCCAAGAAATAGCTAGTCGTCGTATAAATAGATGAATAAAATGAATTGAAAACGAAAAGGGAAAGAGACTCGATCGAAAAATTTAATACTCGAAATCAGTTTCGCCATAAGCGAAATCTCCGTTGTTCCAGAGTTCGATTCCAACTCTCGTCATGGACAAGCATCTAAGAATCCCTCGAAGACGAAGGACACGCGCACGGCCAAAAGCAATGCGCCGCCAGGTGAGACGAAGGGGAGATCTGGAGAACGAAGAGAGGAGGGTGCATAACGTTCGTGCATGGGTGACGTCGCGTCGCGTAGTTGTGCTCGCCGACACACGGTGCGGCATAACGCGAGACGAAAGGGAACGAAGAAGGAACGTAAACGTTTGCCGTGTCGACAAAGCGTGCCCTAGGTCTTGGCCACACGCAGCTGGGGAGAGAGCTATCTCGACCGCGGTCGCCTTTCCCGCCCATGATGAACCACGAGGGTCTTCGCTACGCAGGTGAGTCGTTTGTATATGTATGCGTGTTCCTGGCGCGCAGGCGTGGGCCAGGAGCGGAGTCGGAGCGGAAATCGGGGCGTCGAGGTCGGTATGTCCGAATAGCTTGTCAACATTGTAGCGGTTTAACGCTTGAAATTTTTCAAAGAGGAGGACTGGTATTTCCGTCCGCTCGTGCCATCCAGCCAAGAAACATCGTGCCGATCTATCGCATCAAACGTTCTCGAGTCGCTCTGATTTCGCCACCGACTGCGTCCACATGGTGCTTTGCGTTAAGGAAAAAAAAGGCAGAGAAACGGCGCGCTTGCACCGATACGCTCCCGTTTTCACATTCCCCTTGGAACCGGTGACGTAGAATGACGTCATGGTAGATGCTAGTTTCCGGGACGAACGATCGATCCTGGTCATCGTGCACTACCACCACTATCATATTGTACACCGTCGCAATGATCCTAAGAAGAAACGCGACTATTTATTACGCGTAACGCCACGCGTAATTGCGAGGAAGAATCACGGATCGACTTCCGAATACGAAACAAGTTCACATGTACGCATGAGGTTCATTTGGTTCAAAGTCCTGTTAGGCTGCTAAAAACCGGTTAGAAGTTTGCATGACTGTCAATATTTTGACGGTTGGCTTACAATACGCAATTAATTTTATGATCTATTGTTATTCAGATTTTTCGTGTACATGCTCATCCATGAGCCATCTATTGTAGATAAGCGAGGAACTTCAAATTGGATTGTTAATGCTTTCCGGGGAATGCGATTAAGATCAACAAGTTAATACATACTTTATGTATTAATGAAGATTTTTTACGTAAGAAGTTAATTAGACGGGTAAATAAACTCATAAAGAATGATCAGCGGACTCATTCGTGACGCGTGTAAATAAATTTATTCAAAGTGTTTCGTCTTCACGTACAGCGAAAAGAAATGAGATTAAGCCGTAATTCGTGCGAAATCTATTTTCGAAAAATAAATTCAGAACGTCGAACCTAAAGACGATACTCTTCGGGTGTCACGTGTGCTCGCCGTACGTCGAGAGACAGCTCGAACTATATTTATATGGCTGTGGGTCGTGTCGTGCTTGCCGTACGTGACGACGATGACTCGTGGAAATGCTCCAAATATACGGGTACGAATGGGGACGTCGATGGATAGGAGAACGAACGGATGAGAGAAAGCTCTCGAGAAGAGAGTCAGAGGGACGGGATCGGTCGGCTGAAGACAGCACGAGACGAGCATACGGAGAGAGGGATGACTAATGGCGAGCGGGAACGCGAGAGGCGAGGATAAGCGATGGGAGGACGCGCTCCGCGACGGAGAACGAAATCGGTTCAATAAATGCAGCGCGCGCGGCCGTCGGCACCACTTCGGTCGTCGACGATGACGGAGGCGGCGGCGCGAAGAGGTCGAAGAGGCTGGGCGCGGAAAGTCCGTCTGCGCGCGCGAGAGAAACGGAGTGCGTCGTCGCGATCCGAAAGCTCCGAGCGCGAGCGCGACGGAAAGACAACAAACCCACGCTTGCGCCACGTGGAGCGAGCGTAGTAGCGGCAGCAGCTGGGCGAGAAGCAATGGGACGAGATCCGGGATGAGACACACGATGAAGGTTGGGGAGGGGGGGGTCGGTGATAACTTAGACTAGAAAGTATCCAAGTTGGGAGTCGGATGTTGTCCAAAGTTGAAATCTCGATAGGCGAGAAGGGAGAATATTTTTTGCCTTGCGTCATTCTTTGTAAACTCGACCCTGATGAAACGAGACGCGTAAGTTGCTTGGCGAGGCGATGGGAGGGAACGGTCGCTAGCTCTCGTCGATCGATAGCTTCTGATCGAGCGCGAGAAAGAAACCGGATGGGTCGGAAAGAGAAAGAGAGACAGAGTGATAACAATGCAACGTGCACCACGCGATTGCAAACACACTGCCTGTCTTGTCTGCTGCCGTTATCACTGACAATAGTTCGTTTCGTCGTCCATCGTAAATCGTCGAATTATCCACGCGAATTGCATTTCTGTTCGTTACGCAATGATATCGCTATAGTCTTATCAAATCACGACAAATAATATTATGTTACATCGATTAGCTTCGATTGACCTTCGATTGATACATGGATTTTTTGTAATTTGTTTTATCCTGCGATTTTTTTGTGATCACCATTCGATTCGTGATTCCCGGAAGAGATCGCCCGGAAGAGAGCTCTCTATTACGGAGAGACCCTCGCACGATTTTCGCGTTTGTAATTATTCATGAACTCAAGCGACCTTGACGGAAAAAGATGAACGATAACAGTAATTAGTTATGCGCGTGTTGGCCGGCAGCTTTCACGTTAAACTAATGCTAATGAATGCGGAAGGCAGGAACTGTTCGCGTACGGGTTGAACTTATTACTCACTTACAACGTAAATCATTCCGCGAAGAAATGCTTGACGTTTGCAATATGTGATATAATATCATTTCACTTTAGTTCACTTTCAATAAATAGAAATTTCGTGATCGTTAAATTTTTCATAGAATTCGCTAAAAAAAGAATTTATCCGAATTAATAAGGAAATAACAATTCAAAGGAAAATGGTCATCCTTTTTTGACAACTCCTATTTTATCATCCTATTAACGGAAGAGTATGATTCTCTTTACTAACAGTGCCACGCCTGCAAATGTCGGAGGTGAACGGAGACAATGAGGGAAAGGGTAGGATAGCAGGCAGAAAGGCGGTGGAAAGGGATGAATGAGAGACAGAGAGAAAGGGAAGATGGGTGAGAGAGACCGAATGATAACAGAAGAGGCATCGACCGCTCGGGTGCGTTGCCTGGACAACACAACGGTCGACTTTAGCCGAATTATTTGTTAAGCCACGCTCACACGAAATGCGTTGTTTATCGGCACTGAATGAGAGTTACATCGGTTTATCCCGGAATTAGTATTGCGCGAATATGTCACAAACCTAGAACAATCGGATCGTTTAAATGAAATCTCGGGATACACTATTGAATTCCCAGTATTTAATTGCTAATTGAACGAACGTCAATTCAGACTTTCGGGGATGAAATTGTACACTTTTATATTTAATTCTATAAAATATAAAATATCAAATAATTCTAAACCACTATAATATTTTACTCCGATATTTAAACAATCGTTATTCATTTTATTCTAATCTTTCACTGCCTCTCCAACTCTGTTTGTAGACGAAAATATCAGAAAAATCGCTATCTGTGTAATATTATGTAAGAAGATAAATGGTTGACCGTGCGACGTAAGCGAATGCAAAAGAAACGTCCTTACTGTAAAATAAATACTGTGCTACTAGAACTTTTACGCACGCTGGGTAATTAAATTGAATGTAGTTTACAAGTACGCAACAGCCAGACGGGGCTTCGACGGGATGCGTTCTCTATGCACGATACTGAAATGGAACCCACCCCTTTCAAATGACACACAACGACAATCCGCATTTCCCTCTTCACGCATATTCTCCCTTATCTGACGTTTCTACGAGACATCGACATTGGGCAAGGTCCGGCATGCTTTCCAAGCCACGCGGTTGTTTCCGAACGAGGGTTGTTCACCCCTATCCCGATCGAATTTAGGGCTTGGCAGGATTGCGAAATAATGTATGGCTACGCGAGAATCAAAATAGCACGCAGCTGAACGAACTGGAAAATAATAATACTAATAATAATACAAATATCTTCTTCTTTATATATGTAATTAAGTCACTTAAAGATATATGTTATCCATAATTTACAAATTTTTCTAATTTAATGAAATACGGCAAGCTGGTTTAACTCTTCTGATATTTGTATTATTTAGATCGTCATTGCAATGATATATAATTATGCAGATTACTGTTTTCCTGTTAAAATAAGCAAAATTTTCCGTAAATTGTTTTCCGTTAGTTAATGGAATGCAAAACGGTTGAGAGACATGTGCAGTATGGTAGAGAATACAAAGGAATACATGGAAAAATGTCGTGCTAACGGTGCGCTATTAATCAGCGGAAACCACAGGCGCGTGCGGCATCGCGTTTAGCCACACGCAATTAAGGTAAACACGTGGCGGAAATTAATTAATCGATGCGCGATGCCATGCGTGGAGAACGACGTCATTTGTTGCGCGTGGTCGTCGCCACCCGAGAATGTCGGCAGCGTGAACGAACGCGAAGATAATGAACGGAGCCGACGGGCACATTTTTGAGAATGCGGAACTCTCGTCGCTCTCGTCGTTCGGCGTGACGTTGACACATGATTACTACGAAAAAGTAAAAGTGCGTTATCATCGTGCGTATCCTGCCTCCGATAAAAGCGAGCCGTTGAGAAATCTGTGCGTGACCGAGTACTCGAGCGAGGTTGCGTGTCAATTATATCGGTGCGATCCGCCGGACTCTCTGACCTTTCCCGACGCAAAAAGATGATATCGAAGAATCTGCGATTGGACTGCACGTCGACAGTTCCAAGATATCCGATATAGGGAAGTGTGCTTTTCCCACGTTATTGCAATCGCGCGCGGCGCTTTATCTAATCTATGCGAACTCTTTCATTCAACCGTTTATTTTTCGTTGAAGTGGAATCTATTACGACGATCGAACGCTTTCCTGACACGTCTGCCCGCATCGCGGCGAAATGTACCGGACGCGTTCGTATCGTCTTCTGTGTAATGGGCGTGTCGTATAAAAAAAACCGAGAAAACGCGTAGTTCATTACACTTGTGTCAATAACGCGGCGATAACAGCTGGCATCAATAACAACATGCCAAGCGTGGAATTTATTTACAGCATTTTTTGTTAACCTCCACGAGCTGAATGTTGTCCAAAGAAAGTCTCAAATTATTCATGCAAAATCTTTTGCTTCCTCCTTATCTCATATCTTGATTGATTCTTGATTGAGATTTTTATCACTCGCTTGCGGCTACGTCCGTGAATTTCACCGCGTTTTCGTTTGTCGATTTGTTGTTCAGTTTATAATTAATTTCTCCGTAGCGAAAATTTGACGCTTATGTGACTAATCTTTAAATTAAGAGACAATTTAAAAAACTACTACTTAAAATTGATGAAAGAATATTTGATTTCAATATCTCGCGATTCAATCTTATCTCATAATTAGGTATTCGATATTCAATTCTTTTCCATACTCGTGAATTAAACGTCTCAAACTGAAACTTTGCTAAGCTAGAACTTATTTGAAGTTAAAAGAAGAGCATGGGTTTTTTATGCAGCTGATTTTCAAATCCAATTCGTCCAAAGTCGTATATCTTCAATTGTCAATTTAAAAGTGATTATCAAATTATTCACATCAAGAAAAGATAAAATACACATCATCAGTATAATTTCGAAGAAAAAGCACTCAAGCTATTTGAACCGAATCGCGTCAAAAATCGTTTGCACAATTCATCTTGCCGTTTTCAATCGTGCAAGAATCCATCAAGCGACTGGACGAATGGTTTCGTTCTAATATCACTGAAGATCGCGAACGCACACAACGATCGAACTTACCAACGTGATTAACGGTTATGACTGAGTGACTGACAGTCGAAATACATAACTCGTACTTACGCTGTACGCGCACTCACGGGCCGTTCACTCAATTGACGTTCCTCGAAGGAAGTATCAACGAAATAACGTCGAGGCCCAAGGCTATTCACGACACACATTCTGACGCGCTCTGACTGACGCAACGGTCAATCGAGATATCGCGAACTATGACGCGCACGCAACGTTTGCTACGTAATTTTGGTTCGCGATTAATACGACGATTTACTTGGTATAACAGATATAATTTGAGTTCTCAGTAAAAATCACTGTTGTTGTATGTCAACGAAAGCAGAGTGCACAAACGAGATTGACGAATTCCGGAATGATCACGTAACACTTTTATGAATTTATGAGAATCTTACACAATTAGGAGCATTAAGTTGAATTTTTCGAAATTTTTAGAAAAGTAAGAGGCTAAAATTAGACGACTGTTATGCAATATATTATTGTAAACTAGATAGGATAATCTAGACTAGGCTAATCTTTTCCTCATTTCTCGAATAGAGAACTAATGCACAGAATTGAGATCATCCCAGAATTTATACAACATCGAAATGTCAAAACATCAAATAAGAAAACTGAAAAGCTGCGCTAAGCTATACTAAAATAACAGGTCTATGGTTACATCAGAGTCACACGAATCGTAAAACGAAACTGCGAAGAATCACGAACAACTGGTACACGTCTGTTTGAGTTTCACACGATGCGCATACGTGTTAAAAAGCTCGACAATTGTTTGTCACTTTGAATTCCAAATGCCATAACTCTTTCCTCACTTGAATGAACTGGGATGAAATCACGTAACATTAAAAATTATGAAAACCTCATTGCCATTTTCGAAAGATTACAGAGCGTATCGTGAATCAATGTAATCGTGCCAGAGAGATATAAGATGAAGTTAGAGAAGTTTAACTCAACAAAACGGAAATATCGGTGACTCATGCAGTCACGTATGTTTCAGATTCGCAAGATTACGAATTGCAACTGAAGTCTTCAAAACCGTGTTTCGCAAGAGTGGAGAGCGAAACTGACATGTTTCAATTATTAAACTATCGATGCAAAAGCTTCTTGCCGATTTTTTGCAACATTTTACTACGATAAAAAAATCAATATAATATAAATAAATAAAAATATTTTCCACGACTTTTTCCCCATCTTTCTGCAATTCCTCTTTCACAGCTGCAGGACATCCGGAGCGTTTTTTGTCACTATATCGAAATTATAGTTTCTTTAAACCGTTTAAACCAATTCGCACACGTTCTAATGACTCTAATGACTATTTTCACAATATGTCTCACAAATAATTCTGTGTGCATCAACAGCATTTTTCTTTTGGAAAACAAAATAAAAAACAGAGGCGAATATATTTTTTATCTGGTTCCATTTTTAATCGTACTAAATGTAAGATTATATTGGCTTGTCATAAATGTTAATGCAGAGACGCCAACTTACAAAAATCATAAACTCTTTTGCTTATAAAATCATACTAAGGCACGTATACAGACATCTACATCCGCATCGGCAAGAACTTTTGCACCGACCTAATATTTTCCGCAAAAGTACATTTTATTATCGCGCAATAAAAATTATCGTGCTGTTAAATCTATCCTCGTTCCGCGATAATCGCCGCGGCTTGTAAAAAACGATCGTTCAATCGGAAACAAGACGCCAGATGTTCCGAATTTTCGCTGAGCAAACCCTCGTAAAAAGAAGTTCGCGAACTTCGTGATCCTGGGTACCTTTACTTGTTGCGCGACTGAAGCAATGAGATGATCGATGATCTTCCTGCCGTATCGTTTGATAACCGCAAACCGCAGACATGTGATGCTTACCGCGAGAGCACGTTTACCATCTCTCTCTCTCTCTCTCTCTTTCTCTCTCTCTCTCTCTCTCTCTCTCTCTTTATTTCTCTCTCGAGGTATCTGATATCGATATTTCTAATAATATCGCATCCTCCCCACGAGCTTTCGCTCTATATCTCCGCGATATCGTGAGTATCATCACTTCGCGCGTTTTAATCGAATCAAAAAACTTCAGTATTTTGTACATAACTTCTTCTCAATTGTAATTTATTGTCATATTGGCAAGAAGTCAAGGAGCATTTGTTTACTCAAATATTTCGAAGGTTGCAACGAAAATGATCGCAAATAAACCAATTGCGCCAATTTGCTTTCAATCATCGTTCACTGTTTCTGCGAATTCGTTCGCTTTTGCATACATATGTGCAAACGCATTCTTTATTTCGAAACGCGAGCGGCCGAAAACGTGAAATGCTGAAACAATTTTTGCAAACAATTGTACCTGTCGTTTCTCCGCTAATTTGTTTATCTCGTGCGCGTCCCGTAATAAGTTTTGCATTTCATAAATGATGATCTCGAGAGAGATGTGACGGACGAAAACGTAGGGCAAAGTGAAAGGAAGAGACAGCCTATGGAGATGAAATGGAACGAAATGAGACGAGACGAAAGATCCCGGGAGATGGATTTATGATTAATGCCGCTAGACGGCCGGGTAAAAAACGTTCGGCCGCCGCGAAAGTAAAGAGCCATAAAACCTAATGAGATGAGTTCTATCGGGATCTCCGAGGGAGGCTGCTTTCTGCGCATGAAACCCTCTCGGCACCAATATTGGCTACTTCAATATCTTATACAAGGTGTTGGGAAGTAATCGCATTTCAACAGGACGATATTTCCTTTCATCCTGTTGAAAAACTGAGGTGATTTTATCAAGATTTTTTTTTTTCATTTTATATAGATATAATATTTTCCTTTTTTTCTTTGATGTTATTATGTCATTGCTGTTGTTATTCAATTGGATATTATTTTCTATATTTCTGAGGTTTTTTTAGTATCGAGTTAACATTTCTGTCCGAATAAAATCTAGCGTAAAATATATCAATAATTCTAGCGTCTGTTCCCTTAATTTTTCGACAGGTATTCCTTTTCGTTCGTACTGACAGTTTTTTCAACACCTTGTATAACGGCGAAAGCGAACGTGATCGGTGCAGCGCCGATTAGCTCAGACGAAATTACCTTCGTAAAACGACAGCACCTTCGACACCACGCTTCGCAATTTCTCATTCCTTTGTCGTCGCTTACGTGACGGTACGGTGGAACTCGCGGCCTTGAAGTGTAACATGAGGACGGTGGAAAGTTGTAATCGTGTCGGCGAAGATAATGACAAAGACCGTCGCAATTGAATACGCGCGTGCGTTCGTCGAAGAAAAAAATTTTTTTTCCAATAATAATCAATCTCACTAGTGAAACGATTACGCGGAACCATCCTTTAATCATTCATGATGAATATAAATACGGTATGCAAAAATACCAATTTTAATCATGCTCTTATTATGCTGACGATTAATTTCAACGCGTTGCGTATTCCGACAGCTTTTTAAAGAATTTTCAAATATTCCGTTAAAAACGAGTTTTTCTTCATTAGAGAAAATTAAGAGGCGTTGAATTAAAGATGTCCTCGCGCACCCTTTCGGGTGCAGTGCATAATTGACTCGCAATTTATATCTCGTGCAACCGCATATGGGTGGTCGTATGGCGACCGTATCGTTCCTTTTTCTCTGCCTCTTCCGCTTGCTCGGTTTATTTGTTCGCGTTTGTCGGCGAGGTGGTCCCATGTGAAACAGTACCGCGCATATACTCCTCGTCACGCAACACCACCTCGATCCTATCTGATGTTTAGAGACAGATCGCGCCGGTGGATTCACAATGACGCACGAACTGTGTTTTGTGCCGAATTCTGCTGATTCGTGGCAAATCTTTGCCAATTAACACGTCGCAAAGTTTGCTACGTGACGAAGAATACGGGGATCAGCACGGAGATCTTCGCGTGCATTCGCGACGAAGTTGCATGCTTCGCATGGGAGATTTAACGACTCAAATACATATGAAAAATTTTATTCGAGCGCCAAAGTACGCCGTATAGCAGACTCGAACGGTTTGTTAGTATTAACTGTAAAAGACGCGCGTCACACGACAAGAAGGGAGTCGGCTTTTCGGCACGGTCGTTCACTCTCGTCCGCTTCCTCGCCTTTCCAGTCGCATCCGCGCGCAAACTGCGCAGTAAACAAACCCAAGTGCGTTTACCTTGCTCTACCGGCTCCCGCAGATGCGATCCGCTCGTCTTTTTTTTTTCGTCATTCCTTTTCGCTCGCTAAATCGCTCGAGGCGTTTAATGATGTGTCATGTACATTAAACAAACGATCTTTCACTGTGCGACCCGCTTTCTCCGGGAAGCCGCGCAAATATCTCGTTATGTACTACGTGCAAACTGTAATAAGCGTAAATACTTAGAATTACTACGTCAAGTTGAATTAATCAATGTAAGTGACTAATCGAGTCACTTGCGAGATCGACACGATTAAGTTTTATCGGCGTGTGAGCCGTGCAACGCATGATTGCAGATGACAGTGATAACCTCTTACGACATGAATAATGATGGAGATATGATTGAAGAGCAAAATGCCAACCGCTTTGTAATTCTATTTTCTGTCATGTTAATATAATATAAACAATTAATGATATATACGTAGTTATCTGTGATAGTAGAATGATAAAAATGACTATTTAACGCGTTTGTTATATTCATGTGTTCATTGATGCTTTAATTTTTATCTTATCAATCTAATTTTTAGTGACCTATCTTATTGTTCTACACTTATTGCGCATCTTCAAATGTAGCGTACTATGTAGAAAACCAACAATATTTTTCTTGGAATGCGAAAACATGCTCATATCTTGACATGCAAGTTCATGTTAAAAATGTAAAAATTATAACACCAAATATTCAAGATATCATACGAAGAAGTATAGTTATATAAACATATATATATATATATATATATATATATATATATATGTGTGTATCATATGGAAAAGTATTAATATTTATATTAATATTGATACAAACCTTCTCTTATAAATCTTCTTTTTTATTCAAAATATACAATATACAATATTTGTTTAGGTATAAAAATCGATTAAAAAGAATTATTAAAAAATATCAAGATAAGAATCGATAAGAAAAATATAGAAAATCTGATAAAAATAGATAACTTTAGACAATTCAAAGATTTGCTTGTAAGTAAAATTCAAATATAAAAATATAACACAGATAGCATAGTATAAACAGATAATGAACAAAAATAATACAAGTTTGTTTTCAGCGATGATAGATGTTGATATGTATAAAGCTCATTCTTATCGTTACGATGTCGTGCAGGATATATCGTATAAATCAAAATGATCCGCTCGTGCGTACATTGCAATTTAGCGAGCCTACATAACCAGAACTTTGCAACACGAACAACAGCGATTACAAATTCAAGCATACGTGCCGGTAAGCGTGACTTACCGCTCCTTGCTGATTTAAGCAAGGATTAAATGTCACCGTTCAGAGGAACTATGTGATCGTCCTTACGCCGTTTCACGTTCCCACAAACGGTGGCAGAGTTTACATCTCTTTCTTCGAAGCCTGTTATTAGCGCCAAAGCGAAAAATGTACGATATAGTTCGCTAACATTATTGAAAAACATGTATTACCGTACGGAAATTCTAGAGTGTCTAAAAGTTTAACGTGTAGATAATGTGAACGCAAATACGAAATGGGATGGGGGAAGGACTCGCATAAAAAGTACGTCTTACCTCGGATCGACAATATACTCATATCCAAAGCTACACTGCAAACATATGAATGAGATGATCAAGAGAGAATGAGTTATGGTAAAACAAACCTTGATCGCAACAACGCTCGACATGTAAGAGACATTGATTAGTAAACATTAATTACAGATGCATTCGGAGGAACATCCGTCGCGAACTTGGATGAGAATCCAACGTTTATTCCCGTCGTGTTTGTAAGCACAGTCGTCTATATAAAGTCGGAGATAAAACGGGAGCTTATCGTTTTATAACAGCGTTAAAAATAAGAGCTTATCAGAGCTTGCTCGTTAAAGCTGCGATAGGTCCCGGCGTGTTTCAACTAGCATTAGTGTATCGAGTACCGACGATAATTAAGCGTAACATCTTGATATCAGCCGTGTCATAATATTATCGAAAAAGCGATTATTTGTAAAATTGTCTCAACATAATCTCCGTTATCCGAATCTGACCGTTCCGTTCCGATAAGCACGTCGCGAAATACGAGCTCAAAGCAATACGATGCATGGAAATCGATTCCGCGTTGAGAATCGCGTAACTTTCCGTCTGTTCTTCAAGTTATAATCGTTCAAAGAGATTTTAAAATCGGATATATTGCCAGATACTCCCTTTATCGTATCGCATCGAAATTCTGTTTCGCATAAAAATTTTTTTCTTCTCCTCCCATTATTATTATCGTCGTTACCATTATCATTTTTGATGTCGATTAATAATCGTTAAGAGTATCAAGTCAGCTTGAAAGAAAAACGCGCAAGACTTACTGCATATCCTTGATAACCAGGTCCGAATCAGTCTAGCATAATCGACGTAATCGATCACCTCGTCGAAGTCGTGCAACAGCGCACCATTTTGATCTCTCCGGCACTTCTTCAGAACATCCTTGCTGCGAGGATGGTGATGATGATGATGATGGCGGTGGAGGTGGAGAATCTCGGATCGTCCTGAGCCATTCGCATTTGGGCTTTCCGTCGGATCTTCTTCGATGGCGCTCGTTAGCAGAGAAGTATCAGCGGAGTCTGCTGCCATACCGACGGCACTGCAATGAGACCAGTCGACCATGGATTTTCAGCGTCCATCACAAAAACGAACCTACGATAACGATAATCACACGTTCGACAATCGCCATGCGACAATCGACGTATTTAATTTACTTCGTGTAAAGTGACAGGTCGATAATGTTAACAAATTAAATGGGGTGTCACAATGTATCAAGCCGTTGCGAAATAATGATACATAATCGCGAACTTATCAATTTGCTATGCAAGATCACGTGGAAATGGGATCCAAGGGGAGGGTTGCTTTTGTACGCACGATTTATTGTCGCGAAAATTGATCTTGGTAGCTTGGTTACCGAAAAGACTCATTTCGAGATAAAGCTCGGATAGGAGATAGCGTACATCAAAGAGATAGTACTTTCGAAGAAAGTAACAGAATTCTGCGAAGTAAGATGACGAACGGCTTCGGATATCCCCGGACACGTCATCATCCCGCATTTAATTCGCGATAACCCAGATTGCGGCGCATACAAAGCGGGTTATCGCCGATATTACACACGGCGGAATAGCGCCGCAAAGATGGATATTATCTCGACGATACCCTTTGACCATCACGGTGGCCGTGGCGACGGCGGCAGTGATGTTTTACTATCGGCACGTAATCAATCGACGCTCGCAGTTATCGTTCCACGGTACCGTACGGCACGGCGGCTTGCATCTCGGCGGTTCGCTTCCAAGCTCTGTTTTATCAAAGGCGGTGGAGAACCGCCACGGAGAACGGCAGCTGCACGTGCCGCCGCGGACAAGAATGTCCGTCCGTTCGTAGCGAGGACGTCCGCCCGTTCGGATGTATCCCGAAGGAAGAGGGACTTCCTGACAAAGGCGGAGTATGCCTTTCGTTATCCGCGCGACGACGAATCGGGAAAGAGATATCGATCCGACGAGCCGGGCTCAATAATTCCGACAAGGGTCCCTCTCTCGCTCCTTTAACGCGGGAATGCAATTTGCTAGCTCCTGCGCGATGCGCACTGCCCGCCTTTTCTCCTCTTTATCTGGTCCTCCCTCACGCGGTTACGATGGTTCGGTTCTTGGTTTCCTTGTCCTTACCACTCGGCTTAAGAGCATCGATCTCGTCATTAATTCGGGAGATGAGCGCGAAAGAGATTGCCCTTTGTACCATTTCGAATGTACAAATTCGATAATGTCAGTTATTAATGATCGCTTACGAAATCGAGATAATTATTCACAAGAGAAAATGTACGATAACGAAAATGTCGCGTCGAGAGAATTATTTGACACACGGTATTAAGTGTAAATTTAATTATTCGTACCTGCGTCACGGATTGTTTCACTGTGGCGGAACATGTTGCGATATGTGAGCTCGGTATGCGATCAGCTGTGCCAAAACTCGTAAATATTCACCGGCGCGCGCATACCTGATTTTATGGCTATTATCGCCACGCAGCTTGCGGAAAGCTATACCTCCGTTGCAACGCATCGCGAGAACACGTGCCGCTCGCATCGATCGACTCTGCTGCGATTAAACGAATCCGATATCGATAATGAGACGATAGCGATAATGAGACGATTTCACAAGTGCGTCTCGCTCGCAATACGACTTCGAATAACGCAATATTTCACAATTTTTTAGGTAATGCCCAGAAATACTCATGCAAAATATTCTTCGATACGATCGGTCATAATTCTACTAGTATAATAAATGATGCACTAAACAATTCCAAAAGAAAGAGATAGAGAAAGAGAATTTTCAAAAATATATAAGTCTTTTTTAAGGATGACAGAAGATTTGATCTATTTATTCGATCGATTTGGCTATTTATCGTTCACGGATGAAGCTTGCGAAAATCGAGGAATCATTTATGTGCACGCGACGTTTGACAAGTATGATATCATTTTTTCATGCAGGGAACGATGATTGCCTATGATAGTATCTAACAACCTGGTCGTTCAATCACATGGCCGAGGACTAGATGTCAGAAAGGACAAGTGGTTGTAATACAAGCGAAGGAACGAAGTTTCGTATCATAGCCAGAAGTTTCCGCGAGATTGCCAGTTACAAGAATAGTACCTCCGGTTTATCCTAGCGCCAGCCCCAAAAACCGATATCTCGTCCGGAGCCGAAGTTCGAATAAGTTGGTGCGCAGGAAACGCAAGGGAAAAAGTTGATATCACGAAATCGATATGGACGTCATCTGCCGTTTCCCCGAAACAGGTGTCATGTGTTTCGCGATGAATAAAATCGATTACACGGCATTTGCGGTAATCTTGTGTCCTCTTTAATAATTTTATATCTCGCACGATCTCGCGTATCTTATTCGCAACTTGAGGCAACTGTAATGCATTCATCGTAATTACGTCACATCGAATCTTCTGCAAACGCAATACGTCAATTATTGAATTAGCGAGGCGAGTTTATTTCGCTGTTATCGCGTCGTCTGTCAAAACTTTAATTTCCGTAAGAGCGTCGTCGAAAAATTCCTTCTCTCTCCCTGCATTTTCGTTCCTAATGTGCCTTCCATGCTGCGGCGTTTACGAACGTTGACGCGAGCTCGCACTTGATGCTCGACGTTGAGGGACGTATACACCTCCGGCCTTTTCCCGCCTTTTATTTCAACGACAAAAACACGACGGCATTATCCGTGCGCGCCGACGCGATATCAAGCGAGAATCTTGTGCGCAAAAATTTCCCATAATAGTTCACGTTTACGGTGAATCATAAACGAAAATCCGATAGATCGGAATTTGCGAGATCCGAGTTCGTGTTTCTCACGACGGTTCTCACGACGATCGCGCGAAACGTCGTCAATATAAAACGATCGAAATATACATTTTTCTTTAATCTCGTCAAATTTGAGTCACTATTTTCGCGTAAAAAAAGATTTGAATGAGATAAATCAATTTTTGATCGAGATAAATCAAGCATTTTCGAAAATTCACATACGTTAATTTGATATTTAAACTGAATAAAATGAGATTTTTTTATATAATTATATTTTAAATTATACATCATTCATTCGTTTATAATGTCTATTCGATTATATAAACCGTTTTTTCGAAATTACATAAATAATACTTGGATATTTAAGACACTTAAAACAAATGTGTAGAGAAGAGATAAAAGGCTTTTGTGCAACCTGTTCGAGTTTTCGTGTACGCTCGTAATACAAACAGAACTGGTCCGAAGTTAGAACTGACCGGAACTTTCTTCAAAATGACTGGGCAGGGAGACAAAGAAGGAAGAGAGACAGAAAGAGAGAGAGAGAGAGAGAGAGAGAGAGCTTTCTCGACTTTATAGCAACGCCGGCTCGGAAACTGGGGGTTACGCAAAACGGATGAACCCCAGAGATACCGCGCACCGTTTACGGACATTTCCTAGCGGAAGAGGTGGTAAATTACGCGCGCGTATCTTCCGTGTACGAACTGCTGCCGTTGCTCGTGATGAAACATTACGACAATATTTTGCTTTCGATTCGAAATTTGTTTTCAATGATATCCATCGAGTGTTCGATAATGGGTGCGGACCAGGAATATTTTCTATTGAAAATTGGAACAATATTTTCTCTGGCGAAAATGTAATCAGAAATTTTCGATCGCAGTTTAGTCGTGCCTTAACTGTAAGCATAATAAGTACAATCAAGATCGATGTTCTGTAAGGTAATGAAGGAAAGAGAATGACAGTAAAAAATGTGTGAAGTGTAATATCTCGCTCGGTCGATCCGACATTTTTGTCCGCGGGCACTGACGTACGATCGATTTCTTGCGATTCTTTATGCAAAATCACATTTATATAGGCTCGGCCTGTCGTCGCTTATTTTTCTACGTGATGATAAATGCGCTCACGATCCATCGATCATCGATCTTATTCTCCGACGCATGGGGGGGGTCTTTCAAGATTAAAAATATAACATCCTCCACGATGACTAATGTGACGTATGCGACATATGTACATGTCGACAATAACATCAAATATTTCAGCGAAAATTTTTGAAGCATATTTTGAATTCAAAAATCATGTTACGTAATTTTTTCACTGCAATGTGAAATAGATATGAAAAATCAATGAGTGATTATGGTTGTAAAAATAATTTATTATTTCAATTTAAAACTGAACAGTGATTAACAGCTAACAGTATTATATATTTCGAATTTAAAAAAATATTTAACAAAATTAAATTTATTATATAAAATAATATTACATGATATTCTTTCTATAGTTCCTAGATTATATTCGAAGAATTGTAATCAGCAATAATAATTAAAAAAAATAGAAAGTGAAAGAGGGTAATACTTATGTTCTAAAGAATTATTTAATACTTATTTAAAAAATCAAAATTTGCAGAATCACTCGAAAAGAACAGTTTTGCTGAAGTATCTAAAAGTTTAGCTAAATACATCTGAAACTAATTTTATTGGACCATCAAAATAATTATGTAGAACACTTGAACATTAATGACAATACTGTAAAAAGTTTTAACATTCTAGGAACCGGTTTGAAAGTCGTACATAATTATTCTGATGGATCAAGCAAAATTATTTTCAGATTCAGCTAAATTTTTGGATACTTCAGCAAGACCATTCTTTCCGTGCAATGAAAGTTAGCTTCAATAGCCAAGCCGATCAGTTCAATTCTGCATACCCTCAATATATTTTTTCACTTTCCTTCCCACTATGAGATTCCCATATTCCTTTAGGTTATTCGATTATATCGGGATAAAGATCGGTAGATTACATCGGCGTTTATCGTTTCGCAGCATTGAAATCCGGATTCGTCGTAATTATATCGATTATATCATTCTCGAAATTCCAGTCGATTATACCATCGGCGACGACGAGATTATTCGCGAGCGCATAATAGCAAGGACGGAAATCGCGATAAAAGAACGCTTAACCCCTCACAAAGGATGTACTCTTTTTTTCCGCACATATTGCCGCTACTGTCGACCGTCACGTTTGAAAACTCCCGGCACGCGGGATTATAAATTCGGCAGTGGAAACTCCCCGGCAATACGAACGCACAAGCAACGGCATGAACATTCCGCGGTGATCGACTTTACGAAGCCAATTTCATCCGGTAACGCTCAAGCGGTCATAGCCTCGGGGAAATTCACCTCGCCGCACTTTTTCTCCCATTTTTCCACCTCTTTTTTAAATCGCCATCTCTTATCCAGAGGCCCGAAATCCTTTATTCGCGCGGCGCGCGCGCGTCGATCGTCGTCTCTTTTTCTGTATTATTGCAGAAATCCCCGCTGAAACGCGCGCGTAAAAAGGCCATTCGAGGTAAGGTGACAAATGGTCATACGCGCAAACACCGGATCCTCGTGATTGCGCGGGAAACGTATCGAATGTTTGCCTCCCCCAACTCACTCACGTACTCTCCACGTTCCTCCCTCCACGAAGCGTTCTCGCTTTTCGTATCTCCGGACGCGCGCCGACAGGCGCAGCGCGATGAACGATCTGTCCAGGAAAATAATTTCTAATTGCTAAATGGATCTATAAATCGTTTCGCGTAATGAAACCGTGTTATTTAGTTAATTGCAGGTGCGAACCTTCATTCGGTCGATCGCGAATAATTGCAACGATCGATCGCATTTCGCGTCCTCTCAGCGTGAGACGTTCCCCGACGGCAAACAGTGTCTTTTTCTCTCCTTCTTGCTCGATCCCGCAGTCAATTTCCCCGGGTACACAATATCTATGCCAAAGCTGCCAATCCGAACGGCTGTGAAATCGGATAGCGCATCTCGTGAAGACGTTCACATGCCGTCGCGCTCGATAACAACCGTCTGCGTCTCCCTCTCGCGTCTATGAGGGTCGCCGTCATCCCCAAAGAATGTTCTGCTGACATGCGATTCCATACGGAGAGATCCCCGCGAGATTCGCGTACGCGGATATATCGCGCGTCTTCCTCGGAACATTAATTCGTCTCGGCTCTCTCGCAACTAAAATAATCGCGCGTTTCATCGCGTCGTGAATCACTCGAGCCCGTTTCCTCACGTGGCCCGTATATTAACCCCAGATCGGTTCGGGGCGGCGGATGCGGGAAACCCGGTAATTTACCGACGCCAACAAGTCTGATGCGGAAAATTTCCCGCGTGTGTGTTTCACAGAAAAACATCCGGATAATAAAAGTCCCGGGGGCTTGTGCCTAACCTAGCCCAACGCTGCGCGCGCCCATCATCGCGTTAGCACAAGAATTCTGATCTTGGCACTGATACCAGTCCCCTGCAGTAATCGCGACGCAATGCCGATGCTGGGATCTCTAACATCTATTGAACGTAAGATGAAATGAAATTAAGATACACGGAAGGAAGATTTTGCGGAAATACCTAAAAATTTAGCTAAAGATCTGAAAATACTTTTATCGAATTATTAAAATAATATTATGTAGGAAATTCAAGCATGATGAGCAATGCTGCAAACAGTTTTGATGTTCTAGCAATCAGTTTGAATGTCCTACGTCAATTATTTTGATGGTTCATTATTTATTATATAAACAAAATTATTTTCAAATCTAATCAATATCTAATTAAAATTTTAAAACTTTAGTAAAACCGTGCCCATTCTGTTTTAACTTTTTTGAACTCTAATTCTTTTAGAATTTTTTTTATCTCGCGTTTACCATGTTGCACCGATGTAATCATGCGCATCGAACTACCACGTATGTGTCTCGGTTATGTCTGTGCATATATATACGGATAACATTTAGGAACCCGGCCAAATAGCATCCGTGTGCCAAATAGCGTAACCGTGTCATATTTTGAACGGCGACAAAGTAACGCGACTAACCCGTTCAACATCGATGACATTCATTCTCGGAGTGGATTATCTAGCGTTTCGGACAGCTCGTAGATGTTCTCAGTGTCACAACGGAAATAAAAGAACAGCAACGATGTGACGGTCATTTCGACACAAGTACGATTTTTGTAGCCTATAAATTGTAGTTTGTAGACGTTACCCACTCTCAATATTGAAACGAAGAAAAAATAAAGAGACCCGAAGGTGCGTAAAGTTCGCATCAAAATTCAATAGTCTTGATTAAATTCTTAGCTTCTCTTTTCTCTTAAAATTCATAATAACATTAGTGAAGGGAGTTTCCGCGATTAACATGCATTAAAATTGCATTCAGAAAAAGTGAAAGTCATACTCGGCATCAAAATCGAACGGTTCTGAAGAGTCTTCTTGCTTCTTTCCCACGAATGTCGAATTGTAAAACGCTGAATCATCAGGAAATAAATTTTTGCAGCGAGAATAACCTCGCGCAACCTCTCGTGACGAGGGAACGGGATTTCGAATTACTCGTTGTCCTGATTTTTACGCGAGCGAGTGATGTAACCTGGAGCGGGGTACCTCAGGATGATGTTCGTGACAGTCCGGGCACGAAAGACAATCATGACTGTTCAATTAATTTGTATAGCGAGCTACGTTCAATTTTATAATACATTTATGATACCTAGTAACGTGTCTAGACTACCTTCTTTCTCTCTCTCTCTCTCTCTGTTCGTAATATATTCGCGTCACGTCGCCGCGTCGGCGTAACTTTAATTACCACGTACGACACTTATTAACGAGCGAATTTCATTTCCTCGAGCTATATGATGCGCTCATAGCTAATGACAAATCGATTTATCCAAGACAATCCTGTATTCGTATTACGATCCACCCCTCGAACTGTAGATCATGACATGGATAATGAAGAATTATTTAAAAATGCAAGTAATGGAATTGATTCTTTTGTTTCTAATTTGTCGATATTTCTGTTTTCATTATACAATTATTTTAATAAACAATTTTATGCTATTTATATTTTCGCAATTCCAAAGGAGTGTCGATATCACTTCTTAAAAAATGATTCGAATTGACTGAAAACGACAAGTAAAACGAATGAAGGAACATGCACTTCCAATAATAAGATAATATAACGCAACATGCCTCGGCTTCTTCGCAATCGCATGTTTCATCAAGCGCATCCAATTTTGCGAGTTGCTAAAGCCGTTTACTCCATTTGCGTTCATCGCACTGTACGCTTGTCCTACTGTTATGTGGCGCGGTAATTAAGGATAAAGGCATTTATAGCAATATCTGTCGCCAATCCATGAAAGCGAAAGACGAGACTCAGACATTTCCGACCAGAAATCGCATCGTTACCTGTGCATTTCGAGTACGTGCTTCTCTCGGAACTGGAGAGATCCGGTTTTCGACGGGAAAGATCAGGTGGGTTCTCGGGTCAGGTAATACTATAGTCGTATTCTCTCCGTACGTATATGAAACTCGCTAACTAATTTCGCTCGCGCGTGTGGTACACGAAGAATAAAGTTGTTTCGAACAGCACGTTCTGCGGAATCTCGCCGATCTATCGCATAATTTATACGTTCTACCGAAATGAGATAATGCGAGCAACAATAAAAGTATACAAATCGAAAAGCGTGTAAGCGAAAATTAGTCTCGATGTAACTTTTGATCCTATACTTCTTATATATACTGTTCTCTCTCATTCTCTTTTTCTATTGATTATTTGTAAATGCCAAAACTATTTACGTTTGTTTTTTAACAAAAAATCTCGCGATACACTTCGATTGCTCGTTGAAATGCTCTGCGGAAGTAAACTGGCGGTTGAAAGCCGAGGCGGCGGTTGAAAAATGTCGCTTCAGAATGATCATTTCGCACACTGCGGCGACGATATCGTCGCACGTTCTCACCCACCCAGTTACACTGAAGGAAAAAAAGAAAGAGAAAAAGAAAGCTAGAGAAATAGAAGGAGAAAAAGAAAGAGCGGATACTATTTGTCGAGCGGAATAGCGGCATTCCCAAATGGAACGCGAGAGCACTCCGGTTATTAGCGCACTTAAGTGCCGACAGAGAACTTCGGTCCCTCGTGTCGTCGAAACGAGGGTGGGCGGTCGATATCCATCCGGTGCGCATTCCCCTTGCCCTTATGGTCCTTCCCTCGCTTGTACCGCGATATGCATAATATTTACACTGCCCCCCAAGTGCCAGGCGCGTCAATTTCGCCAATTTCAGATATATGCACGCGAATGCACGAGACACTCGCTGCGGCTGCAGTCTCGAGCTGTGCGGTCTCGATAGGGTGTCCCAGGTTTTCCGCGCTCCGTTCCCCGCACGAATTCTCAAGCCAATCGGCCTGTCGTCGATGAAACAAGAAATCGGCCGATTCTTAAATTAAAAGAAAATTGAAAATTGCCAGGAAATTGCGTGCAAGTTCGTCTTTAAAAATTGAGGTAAATAAACTTTGTTCCTCGACGAGTGTTAATTGGTAAAACGTTGCTTTGATGGAATTTTAATATTTAGAGTTAAGGTCTTCAAACAAGAAAACGACAGAAGGCAACGCCCTAATCAAATTGTTATTAAAGAGAAATCAACTCCAATTGATTCATAGATAAAGGGAAGTACGAGACACCTTGTACATCGGGCATATGTCGCAATTCCAAAATTCCCGATTCCTCCTCGAGCGAGTCAGTCCCGGTAAGCGGAGCGCGTAAATACGAAACGAGTTCTTGAGTGTAAAGTTAAGCCGCGGGCTCACGCGCTTATTTAGCCAATTATGCTTCGGCTTGCAACATTCGGCGAGCGATGTTCACGATTCGAATTTAGTTTCGCGAAAGGAATGGTAACAATGTCTCTCTGTTATCAAGCGATATAGTATAGCTTTTTTCTGAACCTCGGCACAAATTTATACCGCAACATCTACACAATTCATCTTTAAGTTAATAATTAAGCTTAAATTAAATTAAGCTTAAAAAAATAAATAAATAAAAATTATACGTAAATAATAAAATTCGACACATGAGAAAGCAAGTATTACATATTGTTTAACTAAAAATATATATACTCACGCGCGTTTCTTTTACTAATCATAATGCGACTTTTCTTTCTTAATCCCTTTACTTTTGATTTCTTAATATTTCCCACTAAAAAAACTAAAATCTACGATCACGATTGAGGTCTCCGCCGCGCAATCAAAACTATCGGACGAGCCATCCGATCATCTTCGAGTCGATTCGTTTGAATGCTATCGCGTCCGTAATGAGAAAAATTAAAACGATCGGGAGAATAAAGGGAAGAACGAGATTAAAGCGCGAGAAAAGTTAGGGCGAGCGCGCGCGGGTGGGATCACTTGATCCCGCTCCTTCTCAATGAGTTTTCTTCGGCGACGTCGTATTCTCTTCGTAACTCGAGATAAACTTTTGGCAGGTAACGTGGGAAAAACGATAGCGCGCGTTTCTCCACGCTCCGTACGCTACACCGTCGAATACACTCGACTGTTATTTCAGACTCTCCCCCGTCCGTTTTCCTCCCTCCCCCGCTCTCTTTCCCTGTAGTTTGAGTTCGTACTCAGATAGCGTCCCGTGATGGCAGGCGGTATCGTCTTCTCTCCAGCGGGCGGGCGGCACGGCACAGCGATGAACTTTATGGAAATGGTCAACATTATTTTTCCGTACACGGCATCCAGCCATCGCCGCTGCCATCGCCAACCATAAACAATATGGACGTAGACGATACGTCCCCGACAGTAGCTGTACAGTATATACACGTAATGTCACTTTACGCATTTTATGGTAAACAAGCCATGGCAAACACGTGTATAACATGTACAACGTTATCAGTCATAAACGACCACGGGTTCAGGTTTTCATGATTTCACTGTGTCACGCGAAATTTTGTCCGTCTAAATCTGTCTCGTTGTGCAACTTCAAGATTGCAATGGATATCATCATAAAAATTGTTTCTTATAACACGCCCATTTAATTTTACGATTCATAAATTTGTAATGAATTGACTTTAAATATACGTCTGGGGTTACCCAAATGTACAAATTAAGAGATAATTAATTAAATATGTTTAAATCAAATAAACTTATATTAAATATGTACATAGAAAGAATTTTTGAAGTATCTAAAAATTTGATCAGATACAGCTCTGAAAATAATATTATAATTATGTAAGACGTTCAAACATGAGGATAACACTGCAAACAATTTTGATATTCGGGCAAATATATTTGATATCTACAATAATCATTTCGGTGGTTCAACAAAATTATTTTTAGATTATATCTGACCAAATTTTTAAATACAAAATCATGTACAATGATATAAAATTTTAGATTTAATCTCTTGAACTGTGATATTTAGAATTAACAAAATATTGAAATATTAAACGCGGAAAGAACGATTTTTGAAGTATCTAAAAATTTAGCTCAAACAAAATAATTTTGTTTGACGATTAAAATAATTAGGTAGGACGTTCAAGTATAATGATCAATGCTGCAAAAAATTTTGACAATCTAGCAACCAGCTTGAGCATCTTACATAATTACTTTGATAGTTCAACAAAATTATTTTCAGATCTGTATCTAGCTAAATTTTTAGATTTATTTTAGTAAAATCGTTCTTTCCGTGTATGTATATTGCAAATGTGTGAAAAATAATGAAATACGAAATATCCTGCAAAAATCGATTTCGACAAAAATATAACTTCAGCACTTCGCTTTACAAAATAGATCTCATTGCTTCAACGATGTCGATCTGATCGAGGAATAGCGGCGGAGCGATATGATATCATCGTTCGCCTAAAATTTCCTTAACAAGGTACGATTTCGCCCGTTGTAAGGACTTCCCCGTGCCATTGTTTCCCCGGATACTCATTGTTCCCGTCCGCGAGAGCGACGGAAGTAGCTGCGCCGTTGTCAGAGTGGCCGGGCTTCTCTTTACATCTCTCCTCTCTCCGACCTCCCCGTTGGATGTCGCATTAGCATGCGCAAAGTTAAGGACTATCAACGTCGCGACGTCGGAGTTCTTCGTGAACAGTCAGGCTGTCTGCCTGTCACTTCCAATGATTCGCAGTTTACGATGTTTACGAAACGCGAAAGGGCCATCGCCGTCCAACTCTGTCGAGGATTCGAGCCGTCGTTTCTCGTCGTCGTTAACGTGCCACACGCTACGCTCCTTCCCCTTCGTGCGACCCCTCCTGTCCCGATTTCCGCGTCAGGGCTTACCGGTCAAGTCGACTTAGCGAGCCGGAGAAGAGCCAGCGAGACGCTTTAATATTCCGGCGCGTAATCTGACGCAGATGCTGGGAAGTAAGTGCGGGATTTACGGAGTATACCGACGCAATCTATTCGTAAAATTAACTGCGTTACCTCCCTCGCGCGCGCGCGTTCTGCTTAAGGTCGGAATTTACGAGCCCGAAATAATCGATCGTCCCGCGCGCACCACACACCGCCGGCAGGTGCAGCCGGTATTAATCTTCGGAATGCAAATGAAATTTAGTACCCGGCCCTCTAACACAACGATCTCTCCCTTCCTTCCTGCCTCTCATCCTTCCATTAACGCGTCTTCGATGTCTTCGATGTCTCCGCCGCGCGCGTCTCGCAGACTCTACGCGAATGTCTTAAAGAAAATTTTAATACCACGAGCAACGATGTCGCATCGTTTCCCCGTTTGCGTTGCTACGCGACCAAAGTTCGTTGGAAAGTGACGTTCGTATTACTCACGCTAAGTAGCATGACTTGGCATTGCACATGGGATCGTCTCTCAGGCGAAGCGTCCGTCGTTCTTGCACCTTGCCGGTTCTCGAGAAAGAGACGGCGAATAAGAAAGAGAGAGAAAGAGCGAGAGAGAGAGATGAAACGGTTTTCCGAAGTCTTGGGGTCCTGGCACCTGGAAAACGCAATTAGCTACGCGTCAAGACAGCCCCAGGGCTAGCACATTGCGGACAGGCTACTGTTTATCTAATGCGCGGATCCCGAGAAGTTAAATGCCCGACCGGCGTCAGCATGCAAATTCTTCGCCTCCTGTTGTTTCGTACGTTACGAGACGCCTTAAGGTATTAATCCACTTGGAGTTTCTCGCCAAGTCGGGCGAAACTTAATCGAACTCACGATTAATAATCAACGACGGAAAGTTCCACCGTCAATCACGATTAATGTTGACGACCTTTAATCTGCTCAAGTATTTGCAAGCTATCCACGCGCAAATTGTCATGAGTGGACACATATTTTTAACTTTACAATTGGAAAATAATATACATAGTCCACAATGGCTATTTGTACCGAAAACAAAAATCCACTTTGGATAGAAGCTTATTTGTGTCCGTTATTATCCAGAACTTCAAGATGTTTGTACAATGCCTGCACCATCAAATATTTGCGTGCCAAGTAGCCTTATCATCGGAACACCTTATGCATTACCTCGATGGTCGAACCGAGCACTCCACGAATTTCTTAAACGCCGTTTAAAATAGTAATAGTAGAATCTCCCTGGACGCCGACGTGCCGCTCTGTGCTAAAAGTCGCTGAAAATTTAATTTCGAGATTGTTGCGCAAAGTTTACGCTCCAGCTGCGTCCATCAGCTGGTAAATTATGCAAACGCATCGTGCGCCTCGCGGAAACACGATCTCTCTCTCTCTCTCTCCGGCCTCTCTCCCACCGTCTTTCGAAAGAGGTCGATCTTCGACTTCCGCCGCGGCGGAGGTCCTCTCCTTGTAACGAACTCCTCCATCGAGAGGTGAGGTCGAGAAGTTACCTTCCTTCGCCCCGACCGCGATATCGACGTTCTTGGCACGGCAAAAATGATCATAAATTGAGCTCCGTGTTATCCGACGTACACTCTCGTAAGTGTATGCCGGCGGCTCGTTGAATTATGCAAATGCATTGGACTTTGACAAACTGCATCTCGACACGTCGACGCTGACGAAGCGGGCTCGGCAACCGAGCTTTCGCGCCGCGTGGCGCGGGAGCACCGAGAGAAATCAGTCATCGCATTTGTTAAGCTGGAGGACAAACGTGTTTAGTAAAAAAACCGATGTCGGTCGCTTTAGAAATCGTCTTTTCAACAAGAGTTAACTGACGTCGGTTTTTATTGAACGAATGTCAGTCAGTTTTTATTAAACAAAAGAAAGAAGGCACGAGATGATAAATGCGATAATTCAGTAACGCATTATTGAATGCCCGTAAAACGCGGTGTTTCACAACCACTGAATACGCACTGCATTCCATATATCGTCGCATTACTCATCAAAATGCGATCGCATTGAGAGAAAGCTGTTCAATTCTAATTCTTTATTATGATTGGTTTCTTAAATCCAGCGAAGATTTAAAGATAAGAATCAATCATATTAAAAAATCATTAAACGCTCACTGAATAGCTCTCTCTTTCTGCTGAACGCAGCCAATGTTTTTCGCGAAACCGTGGAATATGTGCAAGATTTATTGTGCATGCGAGGAAACACACATGCACAGATACATACTTACATACACAACTGAAACTCATTATACCCCGACGTGTCATTTATTGACACATTTTAATGCTTTATTATACGACAGAATACTAATTAAGAGATGCGGTCATTTGAAATTTATAGGATAAATTTTTGCAAGCATAAATAAAAAAAATAATAGGAAATATTTCATAGTAGAGTAAAAAGATAGAAGCTCGATAACAAGCGATAAATAAACACGATGTAACGATTTTCGTAAAAGAGAAATTGTTTCTACATATCTCATATGAATCCGTATTTTCGATCGATCGATATCTTGATTTTATGTCACTTAAAACAGATTAAAATGCGAAGTAAATATATTTATGTTAAAGAATTTGTTAAATAAATTATCTTGGAATTAATGAATCACGTGTCAGTAATTAAAATGTTTGTTATATTTATCGTTGTATCATGGAAAATCCGTTGTGAGGGATCACAAACGAAATTCGTAGAAAGATTAATAAGGACCCATATACGTATGAAATATGTTGCATTCTTAAGTCAGAGAATAATAATCGTCGAAGATTTATTACCGACTTCTGGTCGTTGAATACTCTCACTGGATATATATTCCCGCGGCGCGAGAGTATGATTAGTATGCAAATGAGCTGCGTCTTGACAAACGGCGGCTCCGTAGGCAGCAAGTTATTGACTCACGCCTACGTTACAAACGTTTGCGAGGAGACGAGACAAAATATGCGCGCGAGTGCCTTAGAGTCGCGCATAAATAGTATTACCAATTCAACAGTTAGCCTCGTATACGATGCATTGTATTAACCGATAGGCAATACGCGCGTACAAATTATGCAAACGCGCCGAGCCGCTATGAATTACGCGACATGCAGGTAACACATACACAGAAGGGGGAGAGAGAGGAAGAGAGAAATTAAAACGATACTTGGCGGTTCGCGTCTGTCACGCAGGTGAGAATCGTCGCTTCAAAGTTTAGCCTCGACTTTATTACCTAATGGATACGCGCATAATTATTCGGCGCGCGGCAATTATGCAAATGCATCGCGCTTTGACAAACTACTCCTTGGCGCGTCGCCGCTAATGGAGTACCTGGCGGCTTAGAGCCTCAATAATGTCATCTTGTCTCCCGCCGCCGCCGTCGTACCGCCGCCAAAGGTGAGATCGAACGATTTCTCTCCTCTCCTCCTCGCGCACGTCAACGACGCTTCAGAAGACGTCTCGTCTTCGCTTCGCGCGATTTGCATCTCGCCGCCGTCGCCGCTTGTCGCGCGAAACGCGCAAGGTCGCCGCGACATTATGCATGGCGTAACCGTTCGCTGCAGTTTCGCGCAGAAATTGCCCCGCGCGGACCCCGAGTGCCGAGGATCAAGAAAACCGGCGTCGGAGAGCTACGCGAATAAGAGCGATGCTTATAAAGTATTCATAAGCCCTCGACGCGGGCTACAGCCGGGACCATGGGCTTTATACTTCGCGATGTATTTTCGATATCTCCGCCGCCGCCGCTGTTCATAACTTACTTTACGCTTTTCGCGAGTTTGATGGAAAACTCGCGTTTTTGTCGACCGGCAGGCTTAATCTTCGCACGCCATAATCTTCGGCCCTCTTTGCGCGCCGCGTATTACCCGGATTCGCTCGGGCGTTTGGAAAGAGTCGAAATTATTTCCACAGAGATCTTAAGTAGCGATCGATTTATCATCAGACAGTTCAATCCTCCCGGCACGGAGGATTAGCCGGGAAGTCTTTCGATCGCTCTTCAAAATTATAGTTCCATTTGCTTTTTGAAAATTTCAAAGCGCTAGCGAGCAATTGCAAAGTACAATGATAGTCTACTATGTCGAATCTTTATTTTCTCTTTGCTCGCTACGCGTTTACTCCGTATCAGCGGCATCGAACGTTATACGAGTTTCAGTCCTTTTACGGCTTCTACGGCCCTGTACAGCTCTGAGTCTTCTGAGAATTCGTGCAACGCGAATATTAATGCGCGCGTGCATTGCCGCGCGAGCGCACGAAGCGGAAGGAACATCCAGGAATCTATTTCCTCGCCTCATGCATGATTCATCCATTCCACTTTATTGACGTCACGGTTTAATGCCTCGCGCGGGCAAAAAAAAAGTTATTTCTCGTCGTAATTGAGGCACTTCGACGAACGATTTGTCGAGGAAAGAGTTTTATTGGTACGTCTCGAGATGACTCGAGGGGCTGCTAATCGGGGTTAACTCGGATTGACGTTGCGTCTCCGCACAACGGGTACCGCCGCGATCGCATTTACGCGTGTTGTCACGTAGAACAAACGGCAACGCGCAACGGCGTACAAATGTCGCGACTTTGGAGAACTCGCGTTCAGGCATAGACGAAATTACTGTGCTCCACATAAGCAAATTATTGCGCCGGAATGTAATTGAAATTCATTACGTTGTTCGCACGCGTTCCGGTTATTTCCCCGGCGGCGAATCCGCTTCCGTCGCTGCGTAGCTTAGCGCGAGGGATTTTGTGACAGTCACGCGTAACAAAAGCGATAAACGATTAATAAACGTGAAAGTTCAATGGCGATTCAGGTGGTTCTGACGTTGAGAGAAGGACAGTGAAATCATACATTGTGATATCTGATATTTCAATTTAACCCTTATCCCCCCACACTTCCTATCCCCGTAACATAAACCTGGGAGTCCACTGGGCTTCAGCTTCTTTTAAAAGTTTCTAGAAATTACTCTATTCATTTTTTTCGTCTTGAAAAAATCATAGATACTCTTCAAAGTATGCTGAATCAATAATCTTATTTTTCGAAGCCAAATTTTTTATTATAATAAAATGTAAAAAAAATCGTGAATTAAAAGATTTTTCTTATTATAACACATTCGTCGCCCAGCGTGATTCAGTTGAGTTTCTCGCGGGGCCCAAAAAATTTTTATTTTGTATATTTTATATTTATATGTCAGTGCTTATTCCATTAAATTCCTTTTAAAATTCCAATTTAAAATCCTATTTAACTTGAACAAGAAGAATGTCACCCATATCTGAGTGACGGGGCCTCCCACGGAAGCATACCCGTCACCCAAATATGGGTGACGTGATGACGAACGTGTTAAAAGTGCGCTCAAATTTTTGCTGGGTCTCATGGACTCCAGGTGGGGTTTAAGGGTTAAATCACGTTGTTGAAAAAAAAGAATCTTTAAATAAATTTTCAAATAAATAAATAAATAATTACTAATATTCTTTGATCATTATATTTATCATTATATTACTAGGCTTTGCAATTGCTTAATTCAAGGTTTAAATCCCACTGCCTATATATGTTACATAAATTGTGCTGCCATTGCAGTTGACAAATTCAACAATTTTCATTCTCGATCCGAGAAAGAGACGGTCGGTTATTTCTTCGTACATGAAGTTTATTCGTAACAACAACGCGCGTAATGCGATCGTTTCTCATACCATTTCCCGCGATGCATCTCCGGGATGCTTGTCGCGCTTTAGAACGGCTGCTAGTCAGTTCGTACATGCGCTATTGTCCTGCCTGCATACCGTCGTCGAAAATCCTCCACTTAGTGAAACGCGAATCCAGTGTATCTCCGGAAAAGCCTTCGAGTCAGATAACTTTTGTCCGCGCGACTTCACCCGACGCGGCGGCGGGTGGCGTGCTGAGCAAAAGGAACTTGACTGAAGTGAACAAGCGAAAAAAATAAACGTCACCTACTATATATGTATATATGTCCAAGATTGAGGCTATTTAAATGTGAATATAAAATTTTTATCGGCTCAGTGAGTCGATTGTCGCCGAAAGACGGGAGGCGAAGTCCGACAGCGCGCGGCTCGACGTTTCCATTCCTCTCGGGACGAAGGAAGATTGCGGACTCGCGAAACGAAACTCACGCGCTCGTGCTCTTTTTATTTCATCGTTCGTGTCAAAAGAAGAAAAAGTGCCGTTAAAAAATGCAAATGGAGAAACGGGAGTGTCAGTTTCGGCGCAATTTTTGTAAATTTTTCATTCGTGACTCTTCGCCTAGAATGAACATTGATCGAAAATTCAAGGAAGCATTAGCAAAGAAAAGACACAGCTGCTTCCGGTCACAAGATGTTGATCAAGCTAGAGACAGAGAATTTTGTTGTGCCTGACAGTTGATCGATCGTCTTTTACATCGCGCGAAGAATCGCAGGAACTTGCGAGATTGCGCGTTGGCCGAAGAGCGACTTTCGGACGGAAACCGCGTGGTTTTTAAGCGGATAACGTATTTTCCAAATTTTCCGTTCCAGAATTTCACTTTGTAATTGTATTATATTACGGAATATTCAAATGCTTTTTGCATATTGATGATAATGAATTTGCTTAAATTTTAAGAAAACAACATTCTCGATTCTCAAATCCAGGCTCAATGACCGAAAGAATTTCTCGTGAAAATTCCGCGCGATGGGAGACACGCTCTTCAAAGAATTGACTGATTTAATGAGACACCGTCAACGGTTTGATCTCCCGCGGTTTAATTAGAATCATGTTAAACACGCGGCGAATCGATAAACGAAAAACTGGACGCGTTATGTTCTCTCGAAAAGCAATATGCTCCGAATATACTGCTACGGGAGAATCCGGGAGCGAGAAAGGGTAGCAATAACAAGAAAAATATACGATCGGTCGTGCAGTGAAATATCGGCGAGAACGGGGAACTGTACATACCATCCTGGCAAAAATTTTAAAGCCCCTTGAAGCTAATGGCTCGTACTTTACCGGATTAATGCCAAGGGTCTCGCACGCGAGATTTGTTTTGGCGCTTTCGGTTTTAGTTAAAGGGCGTCCCCGGCACCTGTCAGCCCGATACGTGGGTATATATGTCTGCACGAATACAGGCGCGCAAATTGCTCGGATTCTATTCGCTTCTGGAATCGCGCGAAGTTCTCTTTCTCTCGACTCCGGCACCGGCCGGAGTTTCGACTACTGTTGTACGTAGCCGAGAGCAACAATAGGATTGTCGTATCGAGCTAAATGTCGAAACTTCTCTTTAAACATCGTCATTACATTTACTCGTGTTTCTCCTAGATTGCCAGGTCCATCCTTCAGTCCATCCCCCTATCTCTTTGCTCCGCTTCGCGAAACTTTTCGAAGCGCACCCATGTCGAAGCTCGCGCGAAACATGTGGCGAGGGAAGGAGGGTCGTGTCTCTTACTCCACCGTGGGGTACATTAGCGGCTCGTAAATTTCGATACACGTATAAATAGCGTTCAAGGCATCCTCATATTTTCGCGTCTCCAACGTCACGCCGTCGAGAAGATCGAGATACTTCGTATACTTGACTCCGTCCTTTCTCTTATCGGAATTCACATTTCCACGCCCGCTTTCCTCGTCTTTTCCGCGCTTCTCTTTTTCGAAAAGTTCTTACCGATAATGATTTTTCGCGCGTCCTCGACATTTTTCGCATGCGGCAGAAAAGTATTATGGGCGAGTATACCGATCACATCTCGGTAAACATTCTTGTTCATCGTGATCCCGGGCTTTGTATACAGTTGAAAATGGAATTGGGAATAAACGGACGTCCGTTATAAGTGCCTTCGCTTTTTCGCCATGTCGTCTCGAGTACGGTCTGCAAAATTTCCCGCGCGCTGACCAACAACACGATATTACCTTAAACGTAATATAGCGCCGTAATATGTTGGACGCGTAGCCGACATCAGGAACAAGTTGCAAGCTAATTTCGCGGAGAAACAAAGTTAACAATTTCAATGATAATAAACATCGCAATATATTCAGAGGTTGGAAACAACTGCATCGTTCGAAGATGCAGTCCCTGATGAATGTTTCAAATTGAAATATTCAAATCTCGCCTTTGATATATAGAAGCTTCTAAATTTGTAAGGCTTGAAGGAAGGAAAATTTGGAAAATTCACAGAAGAAAAGCACGAAAAAAAAATGGAAATTTAGTTTGTCAAAAGAAAACAAACTAAATTAGAAAAAAAGGAACGATCGTAGACGTCATTGACGATTACTCAGGAAGTATCTCCATGTCGATAACAGATGAACAATATCGAAATCAATTCGCCGGCAGCTGATATGTATCAATCGTCATTCCGATATGTATACTCAATAGCAGTCAGCAAGCCGCAACAGATGCCTGATTGTGGTTTCGTGTCACTTACACGTCGGTTAGCAGTGACGGCCGGTTATAATTCACGAGATCCCCTCCGCCCGTGAAAGGTTCTTTATTAACGGTGTGATCCACCCTTCCCTCGCCGAAAGCAACACCCTCTCCCGTTGTTTCTCCCTGCCCGTCATCCTCACATTTCGCCACTCTACCTGTCACGCTTCGCGTAATATGAATTTGATTGTCGAACGCATTCTCGATATTGCAGCCCCATTCATCTCGCGTCGGCGACTCCGTCGAAACGAACTCAACGTCGAAAGTACTTTGTACGTCGAAACTACCACCAGACTGGCTTAGGGCGCGACCGCGCGACCGTAATGGCGTTACTAAAATTCCCCTCAAAGCAACGAGGCATCGAACGTCCAACGCCGTTGCGCGCAATCGTCGATAATCGAATCGCGTGAGATGCGAGAGTAATCGGGAAAGATTATAGAATTAATTAAAGGCTGTTATCTCTCTCTCTATCTCCCTGTCTTGTTCGGTTCGTTGGTCGGTCTGTGGTCAGCGTGGGTTTCAGAGCGATGATTAGAATATTTGTGAGGGAATATTTTAAAAATTGTTTCATTTTTAATTCATATCACGATGAAACGATTCTATTTTGCGGATTAAAACTAAAGTGTGATTAAAAACGTAACACGTCATAAAACAATCTTTTTCTACTTGGAATGATAATTAATAATATCAGAAATAGATAAGTATTAATTTCACTTCAAATTAATCACTGTGAAATTTGACTTTTTGGAAGTTGGGATACGACCGGAGTCGCCAGAAATAGGACTCCCTCATCTTTCCGAATTTATAAATTTTGCGCGACAAGTATTCAGTACGCAGTGACTCTATCGATGTAGAAACACGTGCTATTTTTCTCCTTCGAAAAGAATTTAAATAATTCATCGATCGGCAATGTCCGCGCTGCCGTAGGCAGCGGACGCGTTCATCCAGAAGACTTTAATTTCGTTGTCGCGGCAATATGATTTTACCAGGCGTGGAATAAATTTCGCGCCGCGCGAGAACTGAATCGTGGCGATAAAGTCGGCGAAAGAGAGATTTGTATCGACGCGAGGGGACGCGAGCTACGTGATTTGTTTGAAATTTTCGTAATAATGTCGCGCCGCGCGTTACGCGCAATGCGAACGAAATGGAAAAAGAATAGAGAAGTGTTTCGAGACATTCTCTCTTTTTCTCTCTCCGTCTCTTTCTCTCGAGAAATAAATCCCCGACCCGTGTCGCATCTATAATGCGAAAACGCAATACGATTTCATTACGATTACTCGCGGACGTATCGTCGACGTCGCGAAAAACGCTAGCTGTTAACGCGATACCGTGGTGGATTCGGAAAAATTCCGACTTTGCGTATTCCGGGAATCCCTATCAATTAAATCGCGTCGTACATTGTATTGGGTTTGCGGCGCAGTCTCTTGAATACAGAATACGGTCGTTCGCCTTGTTTTCAGCGGCTCGCTGGATTTCTGCGGTTCTTATCCGGAATCTGGCGCGATGGGAAAGGTGGAGGGACGGGAAGGGAGGACGAGAGAGGATAGAAGGAGGAGGAGGAGGATGGACAGATTAAAGTGCATTTTTATTCGTCGCATATCGGCCATGCCGGATTAATCTATGGTAAAATATTACGCCATTCGCGCGGTTTTAGAATTCCGAATGTGGACGCCGGTGCCTCGGAAAAGCGGGAAATAATGGTCGACGTAGCAATAAATAAATGATCACGCATTCACCTCTGGTCAACGAGTGCAGGCCAAATATTTATGGCAGCGCGCTTGCGATATCGGATAAATAGGCGCAATAAGGGGGCCGTTTAATTTACTCCCGATAGAATTCGAATGACCCTTTTCCCTCCGGAGATGTCGTGTCGAGTCGAGTTCGAACGCGAGAATCCGTCGTACGAAACTAACATCCGTTATCCGCCCTGGTGAGAAACGCTTCCTTCGATTTCTCATGCGTAATAATCTGGCCGTCGACGATGCAACAATGACGCGCCATCGTCGTTTTAATCGCCGCGATCGAAGTGATCGATCACCGCCGCGATTCCAAGGCTCGGAAAATGTGTCGCGAAAATGTTTCGCGGAAAAAATATGCACCGGGAAACGATGAGTGGACCAATCCCGATGACAGACGATCATGGGTTGACGACCTGTCCGTCCCGCCCGCCTCATAATTTGCACATACGGGGTGTCCCAGAATCAGCGACTCTATCTGCATTGATAAATTCCTCAAGCGGGTCCGAATCGAATCCCTCTTAACGTCAAGACGACACGTAATTTATCTTTTTACACAGAATAATTATTTTCTTTTTTTGATAATTTTTAAGCTTTATTAGTTTCCTCTTTAATATTCATTGATAACTTTGATTCATCGAAATTGTACTAATATCAATACTGATAAACAGCGACCGTCGTGGTTGGAACAGGAAGGAAGCATAATTGCGACCAGCTGTTTACTCATGTAAATTGCTTTGCCCGCGCCCCAAGGACGACAACGGAACGGCGACGGAAGAAAGGAGGACGACGTGGGAGGGATGATTTTAATTGCACATCGTAGCTCCGTCGTCTCCTTTTCCGCGCGAAAGTAATATGCGTGCGGACTGTGCGGAATTGGAAAACGAACAAGTAAATAAATGCAAGCACGTCTATAGAACATACGCGCGTTGTGAAATTGCGCCAGCAATCTGGGAGTGATTGCTCGATAAGATAACTGCTTTAAAGACGATTTTATATTCGCGTAGTTAATGTCTGGAATATAATTTTAATATTTCTCGAAAATATATAAGAATCCTAAGTGTGCATTTATATACTAATAAATATAATTTATATAAGAAAAGCAATAATTTTCAAACTCTCGAAATTGTAAACAAATGAGTCAAACAAAAGTTACACAAAAAATCATATGAGATATATATTGAGGCGTATGGTTTTTTGAATTTATATTATATAATCGCTGAGGATTATTCCAAAGTAAGTAAATTCCAAATCAAAACGTTCGATTTACTGATATTAAAGTATATATTTTACATTGTAATTTACATCCTGATTACTGTACTCCACCGTACTCTCCTTATTTATCTTGACATTTGAGTATAATTTATATTTATATTAAAATGCACATAAAATTCAACACAAATATAAATATAATATACAGAATCAAGGATCTAATTAAGAATTAAGATGTTATGTTACAAAATAGTTTATCAATATAATATAACAGTTCACTGTCCAAGAAGGTAATATAAATCCACTTATACTCGATTAGTCGAGTAATCGATCAGACATATCTTCGTTAATTCGCACGACTCTTAGTCAAGCTCATCGTTTTCCCGCTCATCGTACTCGTCGCTGTCGTCATCGAAGACGAAGCCGTCGATGCGGTCGGATAAAGTATCGCGGCGCCGAATATACGGTCGGGAGATTGCAGGCTTAACCGGAAGGCGAACGACTGGGAAAAACTGGCTTTGGATTTATGCTTGTCGCCAATCCCACGGATATATACGCAATGCCATCGATGCCCGTCGTCTTATCGAGCCTCGGAGGTTCGCGGCAAGATCGTCGAAGAAATCGTGAAAGAGCGAGCGAAAGCTCTCGTGGCAGAGCGGAGCAGCTACGTTCCACTTTCCGGAATTTTAGAACCCCGTGGGAGAACGCGCGTCCCCCTCCCGCCATTAATCCAAGAAGATACTTGATCCAAAATTGGCTTCTTATCGTCCAATTCTCACTGTCTACTTTACGAGCGCCATATAAACGGTGGATAGTTGCCGACGACCGCGGCGGCAAAGAGAGAAGAGAAGGAAGAGGGTGACTTAGTCCAACTTATGTAGTCGGTCACGACTCGCGCTTCGTGCCCCTCAATGTTTCTACGTACTCGCATTTTATAAACCGACGTAGGAGGAAGGCAGCGAGAGGAGGAAGCGGGGACATGTGCCATACGAGAATTCCGAGCAGTGTAGCGAGCCCAGTAAAAGTCTGTCAAAGAGCTTCTCAGTTTATGATAAGCGTGGACCTTCCATTACGCGCATACGTATATTAAATAATTTTTTTTTCGTCGATTTTTCTACCGTCGCTCATTCATATATATATATATATATAGACCGTATTCGAGTTTTCCTTTTTTCCGAAGAGGGATTTGTCCGTTTCTTGTCGCTAATGGCACGTCTCGATGAAAGCTCGTCTCGCGTTTCACCGCCGATCGCTTTCAAAGCTAGCTTGTGACTAGAAATCGATCAAAAGATGGGAACCACTCGCGCGTTACATCTCGCCGTCAAAAAACGCATGGGCATCAGACACGCATGCCAGACGCTTCCTTACGTAACATCTTATATTTGTATTGAACTGCTGTTTTACCGCGAAAAGGGCTTACCGGGATTCTTCACGACGTTGCGCGAAAAGTTTTGCCGGTCTGTTATCCCGCGTCGACCGAAACAATCCCTGTTGTCGAAAGGCGTTATTCTCGCTGAGTCTTTGTGCGTGATCAGAAAGTGAAAGAGGTGCTTCACTACCGACTTTAATCTCTATTATACTCGGGATTGGTGGTTATCGGTGTACGACAATGAAAAATGGGACGCGACTCTTCTCATGCACTTTCGCATGCGATGATACGCTTTAGATAACGAATTCCTTTGATTACTTTGCCGTTTAATGTGCAATTCATGCACAGAAAGCGATTTCATCTTCTACAATATATATGCAAATATTTTCCAATTTTTTTTATTTGGATTGTCTCAAATGAAAGGCCAGTTGCCTCTAGACTTTAAAAATAAAACAATTTTTTATTTCTTCTCAGAATGTGTGTTGGGATACTTTCTTTTATTTTAACTATTTTAATTATTATTAAAATTATTTGATTTTATTGAATTTTATATATTACTTTAAGAAAATGGAGAGGGTGATCCATCAAACATTATAACTATTTTAATCTAAATGAAATGATAGCGGTACATGAGATTGAATCGAATGAACCATGAATATATGTATCAACTCGATCCTATCCCTAACGACGAGAATCCAATCGAGCGCCCAGACAAAATTCGCGCGCGTTCGTGACTGACCAATATATGGAAAACGGTAAGCTTTCCCGTTCGGTTAACGGCCGTCATTCCGATGTGTGGCCGCACTAAAACCTCGAGGGTGGATATCGTTGACGACAGCCTGCAATCAACAAGAACGTCGACAACAACGTCGCGTCACGGTGTGACGCACGCGCATGGACATAGCCGCTCGTCTACCTGACACGAGCCAAATTAATTGCGAGCGCAAGGCGGGATCAATTAATGCACCGTGGATATCGAGCACAATTATAGCCGAAAGAATCCTCACGAGGACAAAAGGGGTAGCGCGGCAGAACGTTCCGGCGCTCGTCTAGCGCGACGCTTTGTGCATTTCTGATTAAAGAGCGGAAGTCGCTTAATCCACCAGTGATAATTTATAAACGTATAACAGAGAAGAGGAACAGAATGAAGCGAAGATAACGTTGTTTCCGACAAATAAATAGCGCGCGTACGGGGGGAACTCACTTACGCCGTGACGCTTTATGCATTTATGATTTAAAGGATCGTTTGACTCGTTGGAGTACAATTTGAACGGCGATAATCAAATCGGTCGCGCGATTATTAACACGTTTATTCGAACATCAAATCGTTTTACGATCTCTCCCGAAGAGATATTCTTTCAACCGTCTCCCGTTCGCACGGCTTTCGAACGAAACCGATAAATATCTTCGTTAGACGCCGGGATCCGTCATTTTATCAATCAGCCGCTTGGCTACCAGGTGGATTGTGATTTCGTGATTATCGACGCGACGCGTGTAATGCCATGGAGAATCTCGTGTGTACGATGAGAGAACGAACGACGGGATTCTGATACGTGTGCGATTCGGGCTGATGAACATCGTTATGCATGTACGCTGGAGTCGGCGTATTTAATCGCAGCCGTACAGGCTGTCAGTATCAATTAATTCCTCGGCTCGTCAACTCGATACCCGCGCGAGGTAAGCGCGCCGCGCGCGTGACGGGAATAGCAAAATCGGAAGGGGGGGGGGGGAGAACAAAGAGGACGGCCCGAAACGAGAGAGGGAACGTGAAGTTTTGACTTCCTTTTGGCATCGCACCAGGCCGTTTGTCGCGAAAACGTTCTCGGTTCTTTGAAAAATTGCCGGGCGTAACGAACACCGCGTAAACACGTCGATGATACTGTTCGGTTGACCCAATCCCAAAATCCCGAAAGCCGGAAATGAACGGATTAACCCTTCCGCCATCGACAGGCAGGTAATGACATGGTCCCGCAACGGTCTCTTATTCGACGATATTGATTTATAGATTGGTATTTATTCGCTGCCTCCAAGTTGTTAGACGAGCTCTCTCTCTCTCTCTCTCTCTCTCTCTCTCTCTCTCTCTCTCTCTCTCTCTCTCTCTCTCTCTTGCTTCTTTTTATATAATATAAATATTCGCATAGCGGAATTATTATTAAATTCAACATGAAATAATTAGTGCTTAAAACTTGATTCTTTTTACATAAATGTCATCTATATAATTGATTGTTGCAATAATTCTGTCGCATTTCGCGAAAGCGAATCGTCGAAGCAAATTAAAAATTACGCGAAAGAATACGCAAAGCAAAGGAGTCGTAGGACGTTCGTGCAAATAGGGTGAAAATACGCGGTGATTGTTTTAACGGGAGGCGGACTATTAGATTCAGCATGCTCGAGAAAGTTCCGAGATGGTTGCACGGGGAGCAAAGGAAACTGGAAACTGCGTTAAATCAGTCGTTTGAGAAAGCATCGCCGATCGGCCTCGTTAATTTCGTCTTCCCCAACGGCGTGCGTAACTCGTCGCGAGATCTCGCGAGACATTCACGTGGGAATGGCTGCTTAATAGTTACGGCGGTTCCCTTTGAATTACGTAAAGGTTAATTCGCGACGATAATCCTATATAACGTGTTTCGCCTTGACTTCAAAATTTCGCAATTCGCATTAATTACCGTCTCGCGTGTCCGCGCGTCTCCCGCCGTTTATTTAATGTCACCGCTCACTGAAATTACTTTCCCGTACAACTAACCAGGATATTAAATCATCCGGAAAACTTTACAGACTACGCTCAATCGATCTTGTTTACGCTGCGTGTTGCGGTCGCGAGAACGGCACAGATAAATCTGCCGAGGGGAGCATCGAGACAGATTTATTACGCACGTTTAGGTTCGACCGATAGAATTAGAAGTCTTTGCAGGTTCGTGCCGTCGCGAGGATTCTCAAACTCGACTGAAGATGCATGTACGGTTCTTTATCTGCCGCGACATCCAATTCTTTATTGAAAAAAATATCGACAACGATCGCGGTGTGAAAAGACGGGAAGCTGCATCAGTGTTCACCCCCGCATCTCTTACGGCATTTAAACGTAGAATGTACGGCCGACAGTTAGAGCCTCGCCGCGTTCTACGTCCGCAAATTAATATCGACTAGTAAAATGGGGCGTCACGGGGGAAAAACCGTGGAAAAACCGACACGAAGAGGTTTATCCGTCGTATCGCGCTAGGCTAACCGTCGTGCCGCATTCCGCCCCTTTCCTCACATACTTCCGAGCTATTTCCACGCAGCTGCGCATGTTACGTAACTCGACTTGAGAGAAGAATTTTCTTCGCTCACGTCACGCTCGCGCATCCCCTTCCGAGTCATTCTCGCCGTGGCGCGCGTTATTTACATTGAATTTCTTATCTTTCGCTCGCGCTTATCCACGTATGTACTTATGTTCGCGGATTACGGTAACGACGCAACGTTCGGAGCAGCGGTGCTGAAACCGGCGAAGCTCCGGCATGATTTTATATTTCGCTCCGAAATCTCATTAAAATTAACACGTTTTATACCTATTCAATGTACGATTGACGAGCTCCGAGAGATTTGTAAGTTAACGCAGAAACAAACGAAAAAAATTCTATTTAATTCTCTTCAATACTCACATTTAAATAGAAATGAAATTGCAGAAATTATGTTGCTGATAAATATGTATTTAGTAGAGAAAAAAAGAAAAGTTAGCAATAGCCCGAATAGATGCGTACATAATCAAAGCAAGTTCCAGCTTGATTTTCAGCAGGCAAGAAAGTCTGAGAACCGCTGACGTAGAGTGGTATATAGCGTCTGCTCGCTCCATCGACTCGCGGGAAACGTCTGCCGGGAAACGAAGGTACCCAGGAAAGGTACATATCTTAAATCTCCGTAGCTCCGCGACGCTTGTTAACGCGCTACAATACCTTTTCACATAATTGCCCGTCGCCCTCAAATATTTGTCGGTCGCTTCATCGCGGCGGAAGAGCGGATTCGTCGTCGCTCCAAGATATCAGTAGCTGACGTAACCATGGATGTTGATGTAACCGTGCCGTTAATCCGTTGCGACGTCTTGAACGCTTGAATTGCGTGAAGAAACAACGTCGGAACGTCGTATCGGGGGTCTTGCGGGTTAATTTCTCGCAAGTACGGCAGCAATCGGAGCAACGAACGGTGTTGTCCGTTGCTCTCGATCAGTTTGAGTATACGGCTGCATAATACATACGATTCTCAAGCACATGTTGCATCCGATGGGATCCATTAAATTCCCTCGACAGATCTAAACGGCGAAACAACGCCCGCTTCTCCCGTATCTCTCGTATCGCGTTTATCCCTTCTTCCTTGTCCGTTTGTACCGTCACGATTTAGAAATCTCAGAGCACACGCCACCGCCTCGATATATATCTCTCCTTCTCCTTCTTTTCCTTTTTCTCTCTTGATCATTTTTACAGAAAAGCGCGATCGAGTGCTTTATTTCTGCTATCGACGTTCAAGGAGCTCGCATAATTCATACGGCTGGATAGTAGTGTCCCATTAAAAACTAAAGTAAGTTCCGCTCGGTGTTCTCGGGGAATGATAGATTTTCTCGGCGGAGACCACGATTGCAACCCTCCGTCATTTTTCAATCGCACGTTTTCTCTTTCGTCTTTTTGCAATAACGTGTAAAGTGGATGTTTGGCAAGGAATCTGTAAACGACTTCTTTTCTCTATTTATTCTATATATTTTAATTTTAGTTTACACAATATTTATCAGCAATTTATCCACAGATTATACAAAATAAAAAATCCACGAAATAATCCGCGAAAATATCATTGATCTATCACGAAGCGCAATAAAGTCTCAAGTACAAAAACCGCTTCGTTTATTGCGACCATTTTAAAGTTCTTCCCGAGCGACGGTTGAACGCAGCAGAATTGGGGATCGCACTGACAAAAGACTTTCTCAGGTTTACGAAATGAGCCCGTTAATCGAAATATTATACCGGCCGCGCTTTTAACCCCCTTCGCACCTTGCTCGTTGTTCCATTCTTCCCCGCGAAATTTCTAATTATTAAACGTGCTCCAGCGACGTGCTCCATTCCCAATGTGGTGAAGTTCACGAAAGTGCGAGGGTGACTACGCTCACCGGAATTGTTGGAAACTCGGATACCATTTCGCATTATTGTTAAGCATTAAGGAGTCGTTTGGCGCGCGGCTCTAGTTGGATAAGGTTCTAATTAAGCCGATTCAGCGGAACGACGATTTCGTCGTTGATGACATTAAGTTCCCGTACTCTGTGCTCTGGTGTACTCCGCCAACTCTCGTTGACCCTCGGACTCGACGCCGTAACAGCACACAACCAACGCAATTGCATAGAGACCCGTTATTTTTAATTAAGGCGAAATGTCACCCTTGGCCTCTCTCCCTTTCTCTCTCTCGTCAGATTCACGTGAAATTTCAGTTTCGCGATACCGAAATCACGTTTGCGCCGTCGGCAATAGTGTACTTTGCATTCCGAGCGGGTTAAACTTCGATCTGCATCTCAAAGGTTTTTACACGCCAAAGCGAGGTGGGATCGGCGAAAGTTTCTTACCGGTGGACAGAGGGGCGAGGAGACGTAAGAAAATTCTGAAAGGCAGAAAGAGTGCAAGGTGTATTCAAAGGTCGTTAGGAAAGTGGCTTGGTAAGCGGAGCGCGAATGTTTTCGTAGGCGGTGGAAAGAATATCGCGTGCGTAGAAGACTCCTTCGTTGAATCGGGGGAAAAAGCATAAGCAATGAGGATTATTTCTACCAAAATATAAAAAAAAAATAAAGAAGAAGGAGGGAACAAAAAGAACCGAGCTTATCCGGTAGTCACGTCCATGCGAAAGAATTAAGCCCGATTTAACGTCCTAAGTCGATCGTTCGTGCATTCGGTACGTATCGTTCCACTCGAGGATTAAATCGCGATTTTCCGACTGGGAAGCTTACATACCCAGGACATACGCGGTGTCCCGGAAATTCGCACCCGTGAACTAATGAGGTCCTTCAAAGTAATCCGACGTCGAGTCGCCGTTAGCGACAAGTTCAAATGAACGTTATTTTGTCTCGTAATTTTGTCGACGAATATTCCGGTATCTTAGTAAAGTTGATATTCTTTGTTTAAGTAAAGACCGCGCAAAATTAAAAACTATTCTTGACTCTAGAATACACTCTTCGCTTCTATCTATTGTTAACTCACACAGAAGCCATCGACATATTCGCGAGGACAGAGGCAAATATTTTTGTGACGAGTAATATTTTAAAGATATTAAAACAACGTGGCAGAGAAATAATTTTTGAAAGCCTGCTCGTTACTCTTTACATTCTGATGGATCGAAATTAACGCCGCGAATACCCCTCGTAATGCGCATAATGCAGGCGGGACCGTGCTTCTGCTTTTTTCCACGATTAGGGGGTACTTTTTAACGTCGCCTTCGTAACGGCGAGTACGGAATTACGTCATTAAGCGCAAAATTGCGGGAATATGAGGGATCCGAGGACACACGTTCAGACATACCTACACGCGAGCACACTGTAAATTTGCAGATTTACATTCGTCCACCGGATGAATTTTAATTATATCCGACCGCGGACATCCGACAAAGCCATTTAACAGTCAAAGTCCGTTTCCGTTAAAATTGCAGCGTACTCACCGAATTGGGGATTCAAGTGACAATATTTCCATTAGGCTTCCAGAACGCTCTCAATCGAGTTACAAAATTATTCCATTATCTCAGGCAACGCGAACAAATCCGCGAGAAGAAGCGCGGATAATGTACGATAATAGCCTTTTTATCGAAATTAATACGAAACGCTAGGAACGAAATAATCTGCGTGCGTTTATTTCAGAATGTGTCAAATATTTTGTAGCGACGATAAATTGTGGCTAAAACCCTCCGAGTTTGTTATCTGCAACGTACAGCATATTGTTGTATACGTCTTGCTGTCATTCACGCGATAAGCCTCGAGGAGACAGCATGACTCGCTCCGTGTGTCGTCGCGTTACCTCCTCGAAACGCGATTCCTCTTCACGGTTCTTACGGATATAATTAGCTCAAATAATTAACTACTCTTACGCTAAATAATTCTCCAATAATCCTCCGTAAGCATATTAAACCGTTATTTATCAAAATAAATATATGATTTTATTCGGTCGATGTAAGAACCGAAACAGAGAATGGAAATTATAAATTATCGTGTCGCGATAATATTTTTTAGCGAATTTAGATTCGGATTCATTCGTATCGCGTTTTGGATTTTCGATCAATTTGAAAATAATTTGTCCATTGTAAATCGTAATTTTTGAATTGTAAGCGCGATACGTGAATCGTATCTAATAATTCACCGGATGGAATTATTTAAGAAAAATGCATAGGGAAATCGTTCGTTAGTAATCAATTTAAAAAACGAGAAATAAAATATTCAATGTGTTTACGGTGCTTTAAACATTTCGAGGAATTCGGCTGACGCACGGCCTTGGAGTTTGTTTCTGTTAACGTATAGCGGGCTGTGTTTACGCAAGGTCGCCGCGCTATCATTCGTGCTCCGAGACTCGAGTAGGCAGGTAGCCCCAGCCGCTTCGTGTGTTATCTCTTGAAACGCGATCGTTCTCTATTTCTCAACTGCTGTAATTACCTATTATTGAACAATTAACTTTCATGATTAAATCTAAGCTATCTTGTGAAGCAGATATTTCATATGATCCGTTCAATATTTATCTGTATAAATCAAAGACAAGCAATAGGGATTATTTTGAATTATATTTGCAATATTTATCAACTAAAACTATTTCTATATCAATGCTTAGACTCGGATCTGTATTTCGTATCGCCTTTTAGATTTCTCGACAAATTTCAATAATCTGTCTACTACTTTCGCGAAGTAATACATGACGCTCGAATGATTTAAATAAAGAAAAATCGAGCAACATATTGATTACTTAATAATATGTGTATTTTGAAAAATTTAAATATGAGAAACTTTATTCCGTGAAAAACTGAATCATATATTTTTTAATGGTTGCGTTTAAATTAATCATTAACTCCGCTTTATTAATCGCGTCGTGTGGTTTCAGAATAAACTCGCCGATTCCATTTCCAAGTTTTTCGATTATCTACTAACGAAAGATCGAATCGTCGAATAGATTATAATTTTGTATGATGATACTTTTATATTTTCCCGTGTTGCAGTATAATAAAATGTAATAAACGTTGGGAGTGCCGTAATGTAATTAATCGGTATTTTCGCGAGTGAATGTCATGTCATGAAGAAAAGCCACGAAAAGGTGAAAAAGAAGAAAGCCTAGAGCGACTTCCAGCATCGGCGTATTTCAATTACAATATTTCATAGATACATGATTTCTTTTGTTTTTTTTTTAATATATTGCATAATATTCGATAATTAATTATTTAGATTTTTTTTATCACATTTTATACATATGTCTGAAATTTAATATTTATTTTTTAAATGTAATTTCGTAAAAGAATATAAATGTTTAATGTTTAAAGACAATTTAGCACTACAGTACTCTGTAGCAATGAATATAAAGGAAAATAATTCAATATTGATAAATAAAGAGCGAAAGAGTGAAAGAGAGAAAGAGANGAGAGAGAGAGAGAGAGAGAGAGAGAGAGAGAGAGAGAGAGCGAGAGAGCGAGAGAGATGACAAAAGTAATCGATGTTTAAATTAAGTTTTCGTATATATAATTTCATATTTGTAATAATTCAATCATAATCATTATTTGTAATAAAAATATTCGATCATTTTTAAGTTAAAACAAAAATAGAAATAAAATATAAATATCATTAAAAAAATTTCTCTATGATACGTGTATAATAAATACACAGAAAGAAAATGATTTTGATGAAAAATTTGAAATTTTAGCTGGATACAGATTAGAAAAGTAATTTTGTTGAACTATCAAAATAATTATGTAAAACGCTTAAACTATTTGCTAGAATATCAAAATTTTTTGCAGCATTGCTCATTATTTTTAAGATTCCAATAAAATTATTTTGGTCCAACAAAGAGCCAATCAAATAACGACTTCTAAAAATAAACTGAAATCGAAAAATCCTAATATTAAAATATTGAGGCTACAATAATTTCTGAATTATGAACGATCGGATTTTATTATCGTGTGATGATTCGCAATTAGCATAGAAAACATTCAGCAAATAAAGCAAGCGCCCTAATGCACAACGATCAAGTCTGGTTTTTTTTAAGCATATATTGATTATGGAAATCTGAGGAACTCGATTGGAAGGTCCAGAGGCGTCACAAAAATAGTATTCTAAAAGCTGTATTGTACGAAAAATCTTTACGTCAGAATAATGTCTAACTGACGAAAAGATCGATGAAAAAAGAAGTCGCAAAAGGCCACTCGTTTGAAGAAAGGAACGGACGAAAAGTCGCGACCCGTCTCAAAATAACGTGCATTTAAAAATATAGTTCGCGGAAAAATACGTATTACAAAATTTATCATAGTTGTGTAACTAGAGTCTTAACAAGATGTCCGATAATTATATCGTTGTAATTTAAATCGCAAAAAATTAAATTTTTCATCTTCCTTCGACCGCAAACAAAAACAAATAGATAAATGCAAATCGCTAATTATAACTAATATACAATACAATCGCGATGTAAGAAGTAGTAGAACAGGCAGAAAATAAAGACGAGAGACACGGAGGCTGAATTATTCGCCCAAAGCGCGAGGGTGCATACATATCCCTACTGGCTTCCCGTACTTGCACGCGGAAAGGTACATCGTGAATGAACGCGAGGGATCTCGGAAATCGCGGCCTACACTCGGCGGGATAAAATCGTAATGAGCATTCCTGCCGTTCGTCCTGTTGGGCGACGTTTACGACACCGTTCGCTTTTTCGCGTTGCGCCTCTCGAACGTGTCAGTTAAGCATTCAAATGCACCCGTGTCGTTAAGTATTCAGCTCCCCCAGCAGCCGAGGCGACGGATGCATCCCCAGTTAGATGCATTATACATTCGCCGCGCCCTCGAGAGCCGCGCTCTCTCCGCGTTCAGACGGTAATAATAATTACGTTGCCGACGCGATGACACGTCATTAATATGAGCCATACGCTATTCAAATTTTTTTTTTTATTAAAACGGTCTCGCACCCTTGCAATTGCTCCAATTAATGTTGCACAGAAAGAACGGTCTTGCTTGAAGTCAGATCTGTAGCTAAAAAATTAGCTACAGATTTAAAAATAATTTTGTTGGATCATCAAAATAATTATTTGAACTTAAGCGTGAAAATGCTGCAAAAAGTTTTAACATTCTAGCAATCAGTTTGAGCGTCTCACATAATTATTTTGATAATCCAAACAAAATTATTTTCTAGCCAAATTTTTAGATGCTTTAACAAAACTATTCTTTCTATGTGGAGCAACCATTTATATTTGTTGAAACGAAAAGATTCGCATCTCAATATCGAATTCTCAATAACGAATGGTGCCCGTTTCCACCTACGTGGATTAACTTTAATCTCGGTTCAACTTAATCTTCATCTTTTAGTTCTAAAAATTAGAAAATTACTCTTCATCTTTTTCTAATTCTCAGACTTAAACTAAGAAAAAAAAAGAAGAGTGAGTTGAACCGAGAGATTAAAGTTAATCTACGTTGGTGGAAACGGATGAAAATGAATTAACATTTTTCTCGCGGGCGTAATTTATATGTTACTGCGAATGTTCGCCGTTGTTCGCGAAACATCGAGCCAATAATCGCGTGTCGCTAATACGTCGCGGCTCGTAACGGAGCCTCGCTGTCCTTCAAAGGATCTCGCTCAATCGAGGATTCGGATGGGCGACTGTTCGCGGGCCAGCGAGTACATCGCTGGCTCACAGCGGGCATTCCCGTTTTAGCGATGCTAACGAAATCCGCTCGGTCGCAGCTGCGTCTCGTTTTGCCAGTCGAAATGAAAATTCCTACCGCTCGCGCGGCAGCGCGCTGACGTTTATGAATGGCATTTAAATGTCATTACCATTTCGGATATTTCTACCTGGCGCCGGTTTACCGGGCGACGCACTAACTCGCCACTCGCTCGCGTTACATCTTGCCTCGAATCAGGTTTCGCTCTCCGGCCTGGAGACCATTGAAATTGCGGTTGCAGCTGTTTTACTGTAAATCGTCGTTCCAACCTGCGCGCGTCAATCTCGACGCGATCCGACACATGTCGAATCGATGGCTCGGCGTGTACGTCCTCGATATTGAATAAAAGGAAACGCATTTCGAAGGATTGCGGGCGCTCTCGTTACGAGCGTACCGCCGAGGTTGTTTTTCTGGGACGCGAACTGGATACCGGGTCATGTGAATAGGGTCGAGCTAATGCACTCGTTGTTGTTTAGCGAATTTCTGAGGAAAGATATAGATGCACATAACAATTAAGTTTGTAGAGATATTTTTTGTAGAGATATTTTTCTCCGAAGGCGGCGCAATATCGAGACTGTGACAATATACGCTTAACTCGTTATATTTCCAATATTTTTTATATTCGGCTTATTTCGATAATGTGCAAACAATGCGCTCAATAATTTGGTATTCATAAAGTTTGTTAAATAAGTTTTCTACCTACCGACTTAATCGTCGAATAATGTTAAAAGGTTACTTTCTATGAAAACGTTTCAGCAAATCTATACTATACGGAAAGAACGATTTTGCTGAAAAATCTAAAAATTTAGCTGGATACCGAAAATCTAAAAATAATTTTATTGAACTGTCAAAATAATTATGTAGGATGTTCAAACTGGTTACTAGAATATCAAAATTTTTTTGCAGCATCGCTCATCATTCTTGAGTTTCCCATATAATTATTTTGATGGTCCAATATACATTTAAATACAAAATTATTTTCAGATCTAGCTAAATTTTTTAATATTTCAGCAAAATCGTTTCTTCCGTGTACGCTTATATATGAATAAAAATTTATCAATTCGTCACTCACGTTTTGAAGAAAAAGATTTAATGTCGACTTTACGACGCTCACGTTATGAATGAAATCACGTATTCTTTATATCGAAACGTGACAAAGAAACGAGAGTAAAAACAAGTTTCATCGCGACAAATTTCATCGCGGGGGTGCGTCGTGCCGAGATAGGATTAAGATGTCGCGGAAAATTATCACCGCTTCACTCGCGCGCGCGACGCGATAAAGGACGACGTGCTTTCATCGCCTTGCTCGCTTGGCATTAAGATCTCCCGATTCTCCCGCGCGTTATCGTAAATCCCGCGTCTCGCCGGAACATATCGCTTTAAAGAATCGTCGGCATTCGTCGTGGCATCGGGACTCCGCCAAAATTGGAGCGCGCCCGTGTGAGGGGGTCGGGACTCGCCTTCCATTCCTCTCTGTCAACCACCGCGCGAGATTTATGCCTCGCTAAGGCGGAGAACGAGCGAGAAGCGGTTTCATTGAAGCGAGGAAAACCGAAGAAAGTGAAATTAATAGATTCGCCCGCCGTCGTCCCGCCGGATTTCAGCGGACGTCGTGTTTCAGAGCGCCGAGGATTCGCGAGCTCGTCGAACAACTTACGGCGGAATCGTTTCGAGAAAAGAGATCGCTTTTGTTTCTGGCCGTTATTGCCCAGACAATCCCTCGTGCGCCGTCTGGTCGCGATAGAGAGGAAAGAGAGATGCAACGAGTATTATATTGCGGTGCGAAAGTTGCTAACCGACGACGTAGTGGCGGCAACGTTATTGGCTCGCTCGTCGCGCTCCAAGTCTCGTGCGGTTTTTCCCCGTTGTCCCGGCACTGTTATTTGGTTGTAACCCCGGGGATGTGGTGTGGACGGTGGATGGGCGACGTTACGAAGAACAAGATAGTGCACGAAGGCCTTTGAAATCAACGACACGGTGTATCCGCAGGTAAATAGCGACGTGTTCCCACAACGCGACGGAAAAATATTATACGTAACGTCGGCTCGTATAAATATCCCATTATCCGCGCGCGGAGCACGGCGCGCGATTTTTCATTTTAATCTTGAACGATGCGACGGATCCTTCAGCACGCCGTCGATGGGAAGGAATAATGGGAAGATTTACGAACTGCGGGGCGCGGTGGAGAAGATGGAAAGAAGCAGCACCGATATCAGCGCGGAAATTTTTATTATCGCCCCTTTGCTCACTTGACATTACTTTCGACAGACGGGCGAGATATAACTTGATAACGCACGTTGTAGGATATGAGAGGACGAAGAGAAGGGAACGTTAACTGTACGTCGTCGCGAAGCGGCTTTGCTCGCGAGAGAGCAACGGATTTTTCCCCGAATTACCACCACCGTCGCCGCGCGCTTCGCTCTTCCGACGAAAACGCATGCAAATTTTCGCCACGCCGCCACGTCGAAGGAAGGTGGGAGCGTGTTGCGCGGCGCGAGCCGTCGCGTCGGCGAAGCGGACGCAGATTTACGGGTAGAAAATCGCGCGAAATGGAGCGCGAATAAATCCAGCGTACTCGCGAAAGCACCGGGAGAAACGCGTAGACGCGAAATCTCGTAAACCCCCGTGCTTTCGGGCAATCCCGGAGTGTAGTATTCGCCGTATATACGAGACGCGGAGCTACAAACCGTGTTTCTCGCCTCGAGGCGGACATTGCGACATTCATCATCGTGTCGCGATGAAACTCGTCTCACCTCCGTTCCACTCGAACAAAGGAAGGAGCACGGGGATAACGATGGAAGAAAGGGATCGGATGGTCGGGAGAACGCGTCGTGGGAACAAAATTCGCAAATGTCATTTCGTGACCGTTCTCCGCACGGTACAAAGAAGCGCAAAGAGAGAGAGAGAGAGAAAGAGAGAGAGAGAGAGAGAGAGAGAGAGAGAGAGAGCGCACGAGAGAGATGGGGGAAAACAAGAGAAATCATCGTCGCGGAAGCGAAATGGGCGAATGAATAATAGTGCCATTGATACTATTGATAGGGCACGAGCGACAATCGAGCCATGGCGGAAAGGGTGGACTCGACGTGTGTTATTCAACCCGCTACGCGGGTTTTAGCTTTTGTTTCATTAGCCTCCGTTTCGCGCCCGCAGCGCGGAATCTGCTCTCGCGATTCGACATTGCGTTACTCTGGAATAATTTTTTCAGAGTGAGCAATATTTTATTTCGGCATCCCCGTGTCCTCACACAGCAGAGATGTAAATTAAAGCGCGACATCCTCGAATATTCTCGTGCGAATTTTCCGGTGCATGTTTCGGTCGGCGAAGCATACGGCCAATAAAAAATTATATAAAACCACGAAGCGAGGATAAAACAGAGAACCTGAGAGGGTAACACTTTATGCCGAGAACACAGCCCGAATAACATTAGTGCAACCACGGTAGCGGGATGAGGGAGGATGAGGACGGCAGGAGGATGGAACAAGCAACGAGGGAAAATGAGAGGAAAAGAGGGAGAAAGTGCAGAAAAAGAGAGAGAGAGAGAGAGGAAATGGCGGTGCCGTATCAGAAACTACCCCATCGCGAAACCTCGACGAAGAAACTTTCGAGTATACTCCTGAGGGGGGGAGGCGATCATGCGGTGAGAGACACAATGCAATCGATCGGACGACTTCCAGCGAGTTACTTCAGTTTACAGTTTTTCCCGCTTTTTTTCACGTTATTCCAACGTCGTTGGCAAGCGGAGAGAAGGACGACGAGGGCGGAGGCGAAGGGGGCGATGTGCTCGTCACGTAACGGCGGAAACTTTCGTCATTCGTGACGGCGCCGGCGAAGGTCGAGTTTTCGCAGCGCGAAGAATGTCGGGGGTGGGTTCCACCCTTCGAATGCGCTAACGCACGTCCGACGTTCCGGATATTTCCGGAGTAGGGGTGCGTCGATCGTAGTTTTTTCTTTCCCCCCCTCTTCCCTACTCCCATTATCCCCGGACGGGTAAAATATGATAGTTGCCTAAGTGAAGTGATAATTTCAACCTTTAAAAGCGCAGCCGTGATTCAAGAGTTGCATTAACTCGTGTCGCAGGCTACTCGACTTTCGATATTTACTTTTTTTCTCATACGCGCGTATGAGCTTCGTCATCCTTTCAACGATTTAATTAACGGCAAGAATTAACAGTACAAAGAAAAGAATTCATTTGTCTCACGGACAAATTATCTATGTTAAATAAACAGAACGAACGCTTGCATTTAACTATCTTTTACTTAGCGTAGTAGAGAGAATTAAATAACATATTTAATAAACATTAACAAACATTTAATAAACATTATTCGAGATGCTCGTTAGAGGTTACAAGTTTAACGCTAATAATGTTAAATACGATTTAACGGAAAACTGTCGTGTTTAATAAAATAAAATAGATTTTAAATTTTAACTCACAAAGGGATGTTTCTTTGTCTCCCTCTAATCGTCTCTAATGTGAAAAAAACTTCACGGATTATTGAATGCATCGCGACGCTTTCCAACATGCTTTTCTATTTTAACGCTGCTCTATTTTCACGAACAATTTCCGCCATATCAGAGATTTATATTTTATACCGATGCGTCTCATTGGTCTCGGCTTCGCGTCATTAAGAGGCATTTATTATTCCCTATGCAATCGGAGGAAAGGGTCGCGTTGCAAGGAGCGCGCGCGCGATTCAGAGCGAAGAGTCGGGAAAGAGGCGAACGCCCGGGAATGGATTATCGAAGAAGCGAGATTTCCAAACGAGATTTAGAGTGTCAGCAAGGGGCTGAAGGAACCGGGCTGTGCGCGCTTGGAAAAGCTTCAACTCTCTCTCTCTCTCTTTTTCTCTCTTCTCCGCCGAGCGAAAATGACGGCGAGGTACATCGAAGGACGCGACGGGTCCTTTCAAGCCCGTCTGTCGCTGCCCACCCGTGGTGAACTTCTCCCCGTCCATGACGAAGAAAACTTTTATCTGCCGACGATGATTTATGTATGAACCGTGTTAAATTGTTTTGTTAGCAACTCGACGGAATTAGCATCGCTGAGGCGCTCGTTCTCTCAATTATGGCGCTCGGAACGATCGGAAATTTCGCCGTTCCGAAATTTGCTCTCCCGTCGAACGGGATCCACAAAACGGTCATTAAATGTATCGCCCTTCATAGGGATTAGAGCAATTACAGCGCGATAATGTTCCATAGGATTCTTAGTAATCTCGGCGCCGTCCACCGTCCGCTTTTACAATTGTAACGCAGAAATTTGGAAAGGGGAAAATTAAGTTTTGAAGAAGCGGTCTACGAAAAAATACTTTGTACGATAAATAGTAATTTTTAAATGTAAGTCAGTAATTAAGTTTGATTATAATCTTGTAATCTTATAATATTTGAAAACTTCAAACTTCGAAATAAATAATTCCAACGAAATTGTTCTCCAGAAATTGTTCTTCAGTGACAGTGGGAGTTTAGATATCTTTGATAATTGAGGAGGACATTTATGACTGATATAAAGTACATATATATTATTTCTTTAATCAATCGCCGTTCGGTTTCGTTCGTTATCCATTCTTCGTGATCTGACACATCAATAACGTTTTCGTCAGGAATTACGTTCGTCGCCAATATTCCGTCGCTCAAATGAGGTAAACGGAACGCCGTTGCGAGGACAAAATTGTCAGGGAAAGAGAACGAGATGAAATTTACAAGCGAATTTGTGTGCACGAGTGCGAGATGTGTGCTTCACCAAAGACGGCCGCTAACCGAGAGAAGCTTCAATGGCGAGGAAATAAGAGATTCTCGGGCGTCGGTCGAAATCCGTCGAGATTATTGACAAAGAAGGAAAACTTTTGTGTGAAAAGAAGGGCGAGCTTCGGCGTGCGATTATCCAGGGAAATCCCTACGATTTTCAGTTTTATCATACTCCCCGCAAACCAGACTTTTTATTTCCGCGTCATTACGACAGTCAAGTTATGCTTCTCGGTTCGTCCAAATTGATGAAAATAAGGCTGTCACGATGGATATAAAATCTGCCGACGGTTTCCCGACGGTTTCCGAGTTTGAAATCTCCAGACGTGACTCTGGTTTTTCTCATAAAGTCATAAAGACTCTAAATATATAACGATCAATGTAATTCTCTCTTTCTATTAATATCGTGTAGAATGCGCATATAAAATCGCGTATAAAATTCGAGATGTGAGCGTAGCGTGACGTAACCCGCAAGATTAAATGTCTATCTTTATGCACCGAAGATACACAACAGAAGTTCTGACATTCCTACCTGCTTCTTCGCCAGGACGATGACTAGTAACTGTTGAAAAAGACCCGGAATAAATCTGACAAATAAAATTACGCTTTGTGCCGGTCGGCAATTCGCCGAGCGCGCGAGACAGCTTGAAAAATCACCGCGAATGCGAGAGCGTGAGCCAAGTCAGGAGAAAGAAGAAGACAGAAAGCGAGAGACCGCGTATGCGGTCGAGGTCACCGCGATGTCGCCGAGATTATTGGCGAAGGCGAAAAGTTCGCACACGACTATGGCACGACGGTGAAAAGTTTTCATCGGCATCGATAAGGTCGCGCAGCTGTGATCTGCTGAACGTTGAGAAAAGACGGGAAAGAGAGAAAGAAAGAAAGAGGGAGATAAAGGGAGAGACGAGATGAGGAGCAGCGATTTCTGTAATTTAGAGTTCCGCCGTACTTTCGAGGGCTGAGGCACTCCTGACTGCACCTGAGTTCCGCCGCGTCCGCGTCCGCGCGCGAGCGCACATCTAAGAAATCCATTAGGGGCCATTTATTTTCCACCGTTCCGTGCCACTCCGACTGCGACAGCGAATCGAAGAGCCGGTAGGGAAGAGAGAACGTGAAAGAAAGAGAAAAAAAGAAGGGAAAGATGGAAGAACGGAGGAGGAACGTCGAAGGGGGTAAAATAAATGTACAAACGAGATTCCGGGAGTGCCTGCGTGTGCGCTTCGTTTCTAGGGACACAAGGCCGTTCCTAGGACGACAACGGCGACTACGATCACGCCGAACCCGACGACAATGACGACGACGAAGACGACGGTGCGACGGGCGCCGCGTTGATGGGAGAGTAAAGAATGCCCCGGGGTAGGTTGTGCGCGTCGGGCATCTCGCGAGGGTGACGACATCGGATTAGAGATGGTTCGGAGCAGCGGCGGACGAAGGGAACGAGAGCGATTACTCAAAACTGCTAGCTGGGTAGACAACGAGTCATACAAATTCGCCAGACACTTCCAGCCGCCGTTCCTCCGTCGTCTTCTTCCTCGCAAGGCGCGTTTGCCCGCGACGCTTTGATTGCGCGCTTGATGCCGCTTTTACGCGAATCGTGGTACACAAAGCCAGATTAACGCGGATTAAAGTAGACAAAGAAGGCGTTCGAAAAGGGTGGGGTGCGAGCTTCACGATTTAAATTCCAGAAACGTTAAGACGTCGGAAAAGTCAGAAAGCTGGGCGAACAAAATCGCATGATTGAATAAATCATAAATTATTTTTCTATATGTAATTTAGTAATCGTTTTTAATTTTTCTAATTAATTCTGACTAATATGCCTTGACTTTTTTTTCCTTTTAGCTTCGCACAGTCAGACCGCTGTGATTATTTGCAGGAAGAAAAGCACAGTTATTTTATTGAATAAAGGAAACGAAAGGAATGGAACATGAAAATGACAGTTTGCGTAAAAATGAAATTTATTCTGTTTAAAGTTTTAATAATGCGTTTTGTACAAGCATATAAATCAATAATGTCCGGCACTACATCAAATCCCGCGCTTCATACATCTTCTCGACAACCCGGAAAGTCCCTCGGTTTATTTTTCATCGTACGTACGCCTTACGCTAAGAAAATTAAAGCTGACAGCGGAAAGAAATGCTCGAGATAAACGAGGCGCGCAGTGATATAATTCGGGGAGCAAGATTTCTGCCCGAAAGAAGATCCGTCGGACAGTGAAAACTCGAGGAGAGAGGCTTCGATGATGGGAAAATGATAAACGGGCGGCCATTATTATGGTGCTCTGCACGAATCCGACAGATTATTAGCACAAAGTTACTTGAGCGCACGCAAAGCCCACCGAGAGTTCTGTGGCGGAAACATCAGAAAACGCATTAGCGGCGTGCGCTTCTTAACAATCCTTTGTATCCTTGATTATCCCGCTGTTTCCTCGTCGACATTCACGGTCTGTTGCGCGCCGACTTGTCCGTTCGACCGTTATAGCTCTTCCATATAAATATAACCGAATCGAATTGAAACCATGCTTCGGAATAAATCCTTTCGTCGACTGAGATACAAGATAGCAACGATTAGGAATTCTGTATATACAGAAAATATTTATAAATGTTACGCTTTGAAGTCGGAAGCGGAGAAGAAAATCCGATAAAGTAACTTTTAGTAGTACCTATATAAGTCATAACTTTTGAAACGGAGTAATGAGATGGCAAATGTAAAATACGCGAACGATTTTTAGGCATGCGTGAACAATAAATAAATTTTTCCAAATGTGTAACATATTTTTCAATTAGTGCAATATGTGAGAGGTCGTAGGAAATAGCGTGGGATAAACGTGCGACCAGAGTAACTCAACTCGCAGCTGTACTTCTCACAATTACGAAAAGAACGTCTTTCTTTACGTCCCTCACAGAGAATAGAGTTAACCATTTCCTTGTAAAATCACGGGGCGGATCGGGAAAAATTATCGCGTAGCGACTCGCGCGTTCCCCGTGAAAATCCGCCGCGCGACGTGCATCGTTTGCATCGCCAAAAATTAATCTCGACGAATTATGGTCCTAATTTAACCGCGTCGTCTTCCGTGACACGCTTACGCCATGAGCGCGGGAACGTCCATTTACGCCCAAGTCGCTAACGAGCGTGCCTTTCTCGAGGGCGAGAGTAATTTGGCAAATTAACGACGGGAGGATCGATGAACGATATTCGCACCGCGCGTCCGAGGCGAGACGCGAATAATAGCCATGCCGGAAACCGTTCTCCACGGAATAAGTGCTTCCGCCGTCCGGCAGGCAGCGGGTGCGGCTTTGTGCCCGCAAAATCCCGGCACAACCCTTGACACTCGAGGGAAGGAGGGAAGACTCGCCGGGCCGATAGGCCAAGTTTATGAATGCAACTTCGCACGGAGAAAAACGATCCTTCCGAAAGCGGAACCGCAATCGAGAACATCGCGCGATTGCGGGACCATTGATCTATTTTTCGAAGATTAAACCCTTATTTAAAACGAAAAAAAGCGTCGCCTTTATTTATTTCTTATTCTTTTTATTAAGCAAAAATAATGAATAATAATAAATAACATTATTATTTATTATCGTAATAAATAATAATAAATAATAATAACAAATTGCGAGACTGACAATATTATAAAATTGTAATAATATGAGATAGAATGCACGATAGCATGTTTCTGTTGTACTTCCTTGATATTCCACATTAAAATCCGTTTCATATTAGGCACTTTATTTTTGTAACATTGCAGAAGCTAAATCTCGCGATGATATCACATTATATGAAACGGTCGTGATGCATGACGATGAAGTCCGCGTCCACCAAATCCTCCAATTATTGTTAGTACATCGGCGAATACAGCAACACTTTCGCGCCATTCCGTTAGATCGAAAGGGTTAAAAGCTTCCCTGATTTTCGGTCAATCTCGCGGGAAACTTTCGACGATCGATGGGACGAACTTTTAGCGAACTGTCGGACAGCTTAACCTCGTGATCTCTTGTGCCTGTGGTGGTGAAAAGATCTCGAAAAGGTTCGGCTTACGTAGCACGGAAAAAGTACGCTGTGAGCGCAACGTGACACTCACAAAATTGATTGGATATAAAAATTCCATAAAATTTTTTAAATTCGATAATCGGGAGATCAAGTCCTTCAAGTTGTCACTTCCCTCCTTCTGAAATTAAAATATCTGTTGAAATACATGATCTCGATATATATTTTGTTGCCCAAAATTAAACTACCTTGGCACAGGCTTCCGGTATTTAAAGATATGTTCGTAGGCTAAAATGCACCGAATTTGCGTGAGAAGAACTCGAGCTCGCGCCTGAGCGAAACAGCTCCGAGTAAACGGATGTACAGGATAAATTGCGATCGGCGGGGAAAGCGGAGGGAGATGAAAAAAAAGGGGCAATCGCGCGATTGATGGACGATTTGCGGGCGACATTAAGCGGCGGGCTAAAAAAAAATGAAGTGACGTTTAGCCAGCGTCGACGGTCGGATTAGCCGCTGATCCGATTAAACCGGGCAACCGTCGATCGATGCTGTTTACAAACAGTGCGACGGCGATTCGTAGCTGCTCTCGAGACGATCGATCTTTTTAGAATCACATGAACGTTTTAAAGACCGGCTGTGACTTGCGATTTCAGTGCTACGGAAGTTATCGAGCGACCGCGCAACGAAAGAGAGAAAGAAAGGAAAAAATCGAGAAAGAGAGAAAGAAAGAATTCGACTTGTAAAAGAGGTTTGCAGCATATGAAAATAACGTGAACCTACATTCGCGAATGCAAATGTGGCGAGCTCTCGTGTCGGTAATCTCTCCGGCAAACAGCCTTTACGACTCAAACGATCGTGGTCGTTAGTTTACGACAATCCTAATCGAGCGAACGAACGTACGGATGACTATAATTCTGTCGAACGAACGGGGTGAATTTAAATTCCTCGGAAATTTAACTTATCGTTATGTTGGCACGAACCGCGGGCGTCGGGGGGGACGCGATTGCTCCGTCCGAGGAAGCTTCTGTGGGTAAAACGGTATCCTGGAAAGTTTCGAGAGGGAATCTCGCGCGTTTTCCGTTCGCCCTCTCTTTCACCCCCTCCTTCACCCCTCCCGTCTATCCCTCTAGCGCCGCTAACGACCTGAAAACCGCCAAGATATATGGCGGGCTCGCATATCAACGTGGAAGAATGCCCGCGCGCAGTCCAGGGAGATAGTCGAAAGTGGAAAAGGTCGTGCGGAGTCAGACGGCCGACGGGGGAGAATCTACGGCGGCTTTCTAGCGGTCGTAACTACTCGGCTCGCCTCTCCCGCAGGATCGCAATATAATCGCGTCAGTTTCCTCTCTCGTTCTCTCTCTTTCTTTTTTTATTTTTTATTTTATTTCTTCAAATTCTAATGTATCATAACTGTTGTATCATTCCTCCGTATAATCGCCACGCGTATCGCCGGTCAGTCTCACGCTCGCAATTACGTCACCGTGCGAAGTGCACGATTATCACGGGAGCGAATTTACATTACGCTTTTCTTCCAATTTTATTACGTGACACTTACTCGTCCTCCCTTCGCTTTCTCTCCGGCGGCTTGCCACGTTCCCAAGGGGGATTCGTTTCCGCGCCTCGCGCACTACCCGTATGTACTTCTTGACGGTGAGTTGCAGATCGAGCTTCCGGCACTTCACCCACTTATTTTTCTTTCTTCCCGCGCAATACGTATCAATCTACACTCGGACCGTCACGCTGATGATCATCGTCGTGCGACGCGCGTCGACCCTCGTCGCGGAACTGTGTCATCTTCCTCGGTCTCGCCGCGCACTTGCGATCGCGTAACCGAAACGGAAACGGCAGGATGCCGCGAAACGTCGTGCCAGACAGTCGTGGCGACACGTGGCACGCTGCGGGACCGTCTTTTTCTCCTCTCTCAATCCGCCGAGGCTGTCGTGTGTATAGAGACCGGCATGATCCCCGCTGCGCGTGAACCAACTACACGATCCTGACGGGCCGAGGTCGCGTCGCCTACTGCGAGACGGCGGCGCGAGGCGTCTCGCAGCCGCCCGCCACCGTCCGCATACGCCCGAGCCGGCGTGCTGCGTGACGTCGCGACGCCCACGCAAGATCGGGCGGGATGTGCGCGCGAGCCCGCGATCAGTCGCGCGGGATCGCGCGCTCCACGATCTCCATTTGACTGACGATTAGATAGAAGCAAAAAAAGCAAAGAGAAAAAAAAGAGAGAAAGCGATACAGTTGATAACTGACAATTATTCGCGATCGTCGTAAGAAAAAGTCTTCCAATTTCGATGTCGATTGTGAAATAAGAGACTAAATTAACGCCGCGTTACATAGATTCGCGCATGTTATCTGTAACAAGCTGTAACGAACGTAATACGTAATTTTATTTTACAAGTACGTAATTAAAAATGAATAATTAAACAGATGATCAAAAATAAGCAATTAAAATGTGCGAATGTAAATGAAAGAGGAATAAGATGCGTGAATAAACAAATAACGAATAAATATAAATGCGAAATGTGAAATTTATTATTGTTTGTCACATTAGAAACTGGTCGCTTGAAAAAAAATATGTATATGTGTATATATATACGTATATACTGGTTTTTAATTACATGCACGAATCTCCGAAATGACGCAATATCATATCGCGCTATCGTTTTTTTGTCGCAACGGCGGAGCGCGACGCGCGATACATTATTTCGTGATGGATTACGGATGTAGGCGTTAATTATTAATCGTCAATTGCAATTAGCGCCATAATTGCAACGTATCCCGATCGATAACTCGCGCCTCAGAATACATCATGCGCGCGGCTCGTAATTTTATCTCGTACGTACGTCGATGGAATTATAATCTACACGAAATGACAGGCATGTTGTATTCCTCTCCCTCAAATGGCTCTTTCTCTCTTTCTCTTTCTCTGTCCCCTTCTTTCTCCCTCGCCCTCGACGGTCTCCGTGGAGCAAAACGCACGAAATATGTAGATGCGTCGCGCGACGAATGAATCTCGTTGCAGGCAACCGTTGGAGAATCGCACGAAACACTGGTAATTCTACGGCACCATTAATAATTCGTCGTAGAGCCGTCATATGCGAAACTTCAGATACGGTGATGTTCCCACCAGAGAAAATTCAGGGGATTCGTTAATCAAATTTTGCGGCGACCGAGAGATCCGGAGACGAAACGTCATAAAACATTTATATGTATCACCGCTATTACCTCGGGGAATATGCGGAGACTTTCTTTTTTTTTTGTAAGGAAAGGGGAAAGGAAGAAAAAGAGAAGAATATAAACTCTCTTAATGCTGTTAAGGTAATTGCGAGAGTGAACTTTAAATATAACTTTAAATATAACTTTAAACAATAACGAAATCCATATTGTGGCTGAAGTAGTCAAGTCAAACAACGTATAGAATACAGAAATGTACATGAGCCGGTCATTTTGCGAAATTACCTAGGTCCACATTTCTATGAAAATCAGTCGCCGGTACTATATCAAGACAAGGGCTCCATTTTCTGCTCAAATAACATTATTTCGAGTATTCCCTGTGCGTTTCGTGAGTAAGTAGGTCGAATCTGAGAGCCATTAAGATAGATATACATCAAACGAATGAACAATGAGCGAACAACGAACGCGTGTACTTTCGGCACGAGCACGAAAGGAAGCGAATAAACAACTCAAATACAAGTACCCGAACTTCCGCAATTTCTTTTTTCTTTTGTCGCTCATTATCTTAACTTATCTTTAAACGGCTGAAATAAAATTAAATAGAAGGTCGAAATGTCAAAAAAGGAAAACTGATTGTGATCGATAATTTAAGAACGAATCATGAATGTTGAAAATTAAATATTTGCGGCTCCGCGCATTCGAATCTGCGTCTCAATTTCGCGTCGCACATAATGTCGCGCGTTCTGATTACTTGCACTTTGCAAGAACGCTCGAGCGTACGTTTTCAATCGGTTGCGGGCCAATTGCGCGAACGACGTTCGCCGGCTAATTAGGTGGATTGCGTGAAAGCTCGGATCCGTGTGTCCCCGCGAGCGGAATGGATTATCGATTTCGCGCGTAGGAGATAATAGCGATTCGCCGCCTTATGTCGAGGACGATGGTGCCCGATAGTTTCTCGCGGCAGCTCCGCGCGGGCCACGATGCTACTCTAACCGGGACGAACTTCCGTAACTTCGTTGGCAGATAGAATTGAGTTTCTGCGGCTCGAGATAAACGGCCGAATGCGAAGCGTCTAGCCCGGGATATTACTTTAAACGTCATTGACTCTCGATAAGAGGGCTAACATTTGAACCACGAAACTCTCCCTCCGCTTCGCGTCTCTTCCTCTCGTCCGCCGAGAGGCGCCACACCGATAAAGAGAGATAAAAGAACGATTTCTAATCGAAACTTTTTTTCTCGTGTATATAATTAATTAACAAATATATTAAATTGACTGAGCGATTAAAAATCGTGCAAATTTTTGTTGAAAGCGATTCACGAACCGCATTCTCCGCACCACAATTTTTAATTAACAATCATATCGGGGTCGATCAGAGAAACATTCAACTATTCGTATCCGCATAATCTCTCGATAAAGAGGGCGAAACGGTAGAGTCGGAAGACATTCCGCAAAACATTTTTATTCGCCGTTTTCCGCGCGTAAGAGGATTAAATTAAAATGCTAACATCGAGAAATCGCTTTCATCTTTATGAGATTGCCCGGCGTACGCTTTGCAAGCAAAAGGGGAAAACTCGGGGGAGGAGTAGGATGGGGAGAAGGAAAATGCAACGCGGACGCTGTCGGGACGGTCGTAGAGGAGAGAGAATCGATCAATCGAATTATCTCGCTAAATCTGCAAGCAGAGAGAACTGATACGCGCGGCTCTCGTCGAAGATTTCTATGTCACGAAATAATCGGGACCTATTCCATGCCTAATTGACTTCGTTAACACAACCGATCGCAAAACGAGAGAGAGAGAGAGAGAGAGAGAGAGAGAGAGAGAGAGAGAGAGAGAGAGAGAGAGGAAAATAGAGAGGCAGAGAGAGAAACGCACTTTGTAACTTGTGCCGACAATTGGTGACGGTTCATTGTACATTCAATGTCAATGGGTTGGCCTCGTGTAATGAAGTCCCTGCGCGGAACGTGATAAACGATTAGGCCCTGTGCACAGTGGAAGAACAGGAATAGAAACAGGAATAAATATTAAATATTAATCCTTTTAATAGCTTAAAGCAGATATATCGAGTTCGTGAATTTTCCGAAAAATATCTTGAGCTGATATATCAGCTTTCCATTTTTAATATAATTTAAACACATGTAATGATACTTTATTTTTATACAATAATTTTTTCTTTTTTTCATGTAAAACTACATACATTTCGCAATAAAATAAAATAAAAAAGCCATGAAAATATCTTCGTTTTTAAGAGAAATATGTTAATAAATATCTCAAAAATTGCAAAAATATTTTCCAAAGTATTTTTGAACGATATCCGGAAAATTATAAGATACTGAATAAGAGTTAAATATTAAATTGTGGAAATAAAAATTAAGAATAAACATTAAACATAACGATGAACACAAATAAGTATAAGATATAGCTACATCTTATATAATTTATGTTCATTTTGCTTTACATTTAATCTTTATTCCTAATTTCTATTTCCAAAATTTAAAATATTTATTCTTATTCCTCTTTCTGTTCCTCTACTATGCACAAAGTCTTACCGATTTTTGGCGAAATGCGGTAAGGGTGCGAGCCTGCGGGAACGGACGGATGAGCGAGCGAGCGCATACAAATAAATGCCGTAATTAACCAGCTTACAATTAGGCTTATGACGACAAACACGCGCGCAAACTGCGCAGTCCCTGGCGCGGTCGCGCGGCGAACCACCTGATGATTCGGCAAGATTTCGCGGGTAATCGCGTCATGGACGATTGCATTCCGCGGCCATACTTTACTCTCGTTCGCGTATTCGGGATGGAAGGGAGAACGGGGGAAAGGATGAAAAATCGTTCGTATAATGCACCGTATTTCTATTAAGCGAATAAATATGTTGAGCGAGGGGGGGATGCCCGCCCTCAAACAATCGATAGATGGATGGAGATATTTTCTCTACTCTGGGAATTAAATTCCTCTAAGTCTGGCAATGAGAGGTATAAGATTCGAGTAATTTTTATCTCACTTTTTTCCTTCTCTCACCCTCTGTCACCGAAGGCTAAATTTATGTGGATATAAAGCATTCTCGTGCAATACATTAGATACAGAGGATCGATAATCGGGAGGGAACGAAAGAGAAAGAGTTGCCCGGGGTTTACCTTTCAAAAATCGATTTTCGTTTTCGGGATGGAAGGCGCGTTTTTCTTCTCATTTGCGTAAAGTGCTTTCCGCGAGCGTATCCGGCGCATTATACATCGCGAAAAGCGGTCTCGGAGGGGCCGTTCACGATAATTTATTGCGCAGTTCTCGGCATAAACTAGTTTGCGGAGACGCGACGGTTTCAGTACGGAGCTGCCCACGAATAGTCCGGATTACATATGGAGAGCTGCGAGATCGCCGTCTGGAATCCCGAAAACCCCTGATACCACTGCAGACCATGGTATGATTTGAACAAGATGTTTTCGATCTCCTACGTAAAGTACTTGTATTTTTTACTTGTATTTATCTTGTTTTCTGCATTTAATTACTCTTCTTAAAATGTCAAAAAATTAAGAAACTTTTTAAATTATGTCAAGAATTTTGAAGGAAGAGACTCTTTGGCGGACGATAAGTAATTAAAACTCTATCAGTTATAATTTATTTTTTATTATTTTATCGTTATTACAATTATTTATTCTACATTCGTATAATCATTATTTATTCGTGTATACAAGTCGCTATTGACTATTTAAAGTTTCTATCAATTATATATCGCAATTTTAAAATCTCACTGAGACGAAATAAATAAAGACTTTCGCAGGGGATTGAAAATCGCGAGATGTTGCGTACAACATCTTTAAATGGCTATGTAGATTAGAGTATAAAGAAGTGCATGCCAGCAATTTTCTTCGTACATATATAAGTATTTTATCGCATTTTTTTCAAGCTTCGTTGACTTATCAAATGAAATGTTGCGAAAGAAGCTTGACGGGTTCTCCGGCTGGCTCGCGATGAGATTGATGACTACGCGCTGACGCACTGGAAACTCTCCGAAGAAAGAATCCGTCGCTTATCGAAGGACACAAAGAACAAAAATTCGCGGATCGCAAGAAGTCGCGACGAAAAAAGAATCCGCTTGCGCACGACGAGTTTTACAGAAGCGAGCGCCTCGTTGCGCGTACGCTCCGGTCAAGGAGGTTGTGTGAGCTAATGTAACACCGGCGAATATGATATCATTTGATCGTTCTGGCTGTGTGACGGACGATAAATTGATAAAAAGAGATTGCGAAAGAGAGACACGAGAGAGTGCTCTTTATGAGCGATAAAAGAGCGCTGACGGGACGCTGAGCGTCATTAAAACGCCGTCATCTTATTAAATGTGAAAAGTTAAGTAAAAGTTCCGATAACGCTTCATCTCATGTCTAGATATCTCTAAATAATTAATGCTTATGATATAAGAATTCTTATTGTCAAATAAGACGAATGAAAACGTTCGGAAATTTCTCGTTAACTATGTTATGTTGAGATAATGCGCCTATTCTTTCTTCCAAGTCCGCGATACGCAGATAGATTTACAGATGTTTTTCTCATTCTTTTTTTCCGAATGCTTATCCGGCAATATTACGGCATTTGTGACGCCCAACGCATGGGGCGATGCAACACGTTTCGTTCGGTGTCGTGTGTTTAGAGATCGGATTGCGCGTGTCACAAAAGACGACTAATATGCAATACGCCGACATAAGCGGGAATCGATCCGATAACTTTCCGCGTGGAAACAATCAGGCTGAAAATTTACGCTAATAAAGATTAATTCAGCTCGTTGAAATACCAATAATATTATTAACTGCTCGTCGATATGATTCGCTCGACGAGTAAATTTTTTGTGCCATCAGAATATCTCCCATTATATCTCTTATTTAATATTCAGATGGTACAGATTACTGCAGATTACTACAGATGTAAAGTGTAGAATAGGCTGTAATGTAAGTTGAAACATACGGATAATTGTAAATGTCGGGCCCGCGATGAATCCCGGTGATCATCGCGATAATCATATCGCTACTTCCGGAAATACACCTGTTCCGCTCCTAATCAGCAAGAACGCTTCACTAAATACGGTTTAAACTTGATCTCTGGTTGCCCTACCGGCCGTGCGAAATTTGCATTTAATGACAGTAGTCAGCGATGCAGGACGTGCGAGGCGAGGCGAGATGTTTGGCGAAGAGGGTGCGATGGTAATTTCGCGCCCTTATGGCTACGATTAAAAGAGGCGAGTACACACATAAGGAAAATTAATTTGAATAACTGACGTAAGAACTAACGTAAGGTTCATTAAGAAAAAATTGTGTACCCCGTAATGTGTATGTGGGAGGCGAAGGGAAAAGAGGACTTTTTCCCCTCGCGGTAGATCCCACGATATTTTTTGTTTTTTTTTAATTTTTTTAGACAGCACGAAGGCGGCACAGCGTAGGAAGGAAAGTCGATAAAAATACCATTAAGATCCCTCGGCGAATATTCCGCCGGCATTATTGTGCAATTTGCTCGAATTACGCGAATCAGCCGCGTCTTTCTGCCCCAACACGCGAAATGGCTTGCCTTACCCGGCAAAAAAAGAACGCCATTTAATGTCTGTACGAATTAAACGACCGCCGGCAACTTAACTACGAATTACTGCGGGACTTCGTTTGGCGCGTGTATCGCACGTGAACATTTCGTTCAACGCGCGATTATCGTCGTTATCTCATAGTTAAATATGGCGCGAGCTAACAGTTGCATCAATTATTAATGAGCGCTGAGTGGGCGGAAATCTACGTTTTTCATAGAGTTCACGGGAGAGGATTCGAGACCGATAAAGCTGCCAACGTTTTGCTTTGCTAGTAGCGCGATAACTTCCCATCTTGGTTCATAAATCGACCCGATTATCGCGAACCCTCGGCATGATATGCCGTCAGCGAGTATTTACCGGAAAAAAAAAAAAATAACACGCACGAGAAACGACCGTGTTACATGAGAATCGGCGTTTCGAAAAGGGAAAAGAGAGTGATTGCCCGCGGAAATTTAATACCCATCGTGGTCTGAATCTCTCGGTGGAAGGATCTTTCGTCTTACGGTCGGAAAAGTGGAAGTACAATAATAGGACATGACATAAGCGAGGACATTTTTTTTTTTTAACTCAATAAGCCTGTTCGCATTAACAATTGAATACATTAGCAGCGACATCGCCGTTTATCACGCGATGCTACTCCTCCGTTTGTCGTTTGCGATCGGTTTCCGGGAAGGAAATGAGAACCGGTCACATTCCTTTATGGGACGCGAGAGCACAAATTGATCGAAGAATCCGCGATTACAAAGTAACGTGGGCACAGAAGCGGAAAATCTTGGATGTAATAATTTAATGCAAGGCGCGCTAGGCAACCCCGGCAATTTTTATCACTTCTCTCGTGGCGAGGGGAGGGAGGAACCCTGCGACGACAATACTGAAAAATTCATACGCGTTCAGGAGAAGAATATGAACGGGATTGCGAATAGATAAGGCGAGCACCTGACACGCATATGACAACTAACGGGGCATACGTGATCGGATGTTAAATCGATACAACTGCCGACGGTCCTTCGGGAATTTCATATGACGTTACCGCGCGAAAGGTTCCATTTACTCCGAAAAGTCAAGTGTCGATATTTCATCAGAGGAGCAGCATCGATACTTTACGTTTTCAAGGATGAGAAACGTCGGTGCGGAGTATTAAGTACGGTTCTCTCGGGCCGGTGACCCGACGAGGCTTTTCTAAGGACTTTCGTTTTAAAACGTGCCCGAAATACTTCAAGCAGAGTATAAGAAGTGGGGACGAAGTTACGAAAGAACTAATTAAGAAATTATATAGAGTATCTCTTTTCAACGGCTGTATTTTCTAATCTTTTCTCGAAATAGAGACCAATTTATTTTAACAAATACATCGGGAAAAAGATTATTATTTTTTACAATTTGTTTGTTTAATATTATATATTTTAATAAAGTTTAATTAGGCGGAGTTTGTTTGAAATTAATTAAAGGTCAATTATGTTATGATTTTATAATAATTATAATGTTGCAATAAACATTATTAATAATCCTTTTTTATTCATTTATTTCTTAAAAAGAGTTCGTTTTTTATTCGTAATTATTATGTATTTATTGGGAAGAGCAAACATCAAATTGGTCGAAAAAAAATCCGTTTTAACAAATAACACGTAAAGTATATGAAATTTTATTGTTAAAAAAATACAGAATTTTTTAATTTACGGTTTTAAATTGTAAATATTAAAAATTTTAAATTGTTAATTAAAAAAATTTTTTATATTAAATTTAAAAATTTTATACTTGTCGATACATTCTGAAATTACAAATTTCAAATTCAAAAAAATTTTTATACTTTTGTATTAAATTTTTAATAACAAAATTTAAGATAAACTAGCCTGTGGTATTCTAATCTAAAAACAAGAAACTAAAATATCAGTTATTCGCATAGTTACAATTATTTAGTTTACACGAAAATTCGAAGATCTGAGATATTTACCGCCGAGACGATGTCGGATCTAGCCATTAAGTGGCCGAAGGGAAAAGTCATGTAAGAACGTCTCGCACACGAGAACTCGAAGATTTCGCTCGGTGCACAATAGCAAAAAATCGCGAGGTGCGGAAACTCCGAAAGAGCGGGAAACGTCACGGTACGACTTTATTACTAGCTAGTTCGATTTACGAGTTACTGAATCCAGGTATTTTCCACCGCGAATAAGTGAGGTCGGCGAAGACGAGTGGAGAGGGAGATCAAGGACGTTCGACGATAAATTTTCTTGGGCTATAATGGGGCTCTATGGTGGTGGAACGGACAGTGACGGGGAGGGACGAATAGGAGTAGGATTTCTGCGTCGACTCAAGAGGTGACGTCGAGGTAAAACCGCACGAAATGACGACGGAAAAAAGAAGGCGAGATGGAGGTAGGGGGATCGGATGACGTCGGGATCGAGAATGTCGTTATCGACAAGAAATTTTTCGTGACGTTTCACGATTACTTGACGTTTGCGAACGGACGAAGCCAGAGGACTCTGTGATGAGGAGCTAGCAAGTCGAATTCGATCGAAATAGATCGTCTAAAATTATTTCTCTAGCTGTTCTAGACATAGCAAGAGAGAGAGAGAGAGAGAGAATGTGTAAAAGTAGAGAGGGAGCTTCTTAAACGCGTTCTATCCTCGTTTCTCTCGCCATATATACGCAGATATATTTGTCCCTTCCTTTCGTCTGCATTCTAGCGGCGTCTTCAGTCTAATACCGGTCTTCCGTTCTAATACCTCGTTCGTGTCTATAAAGTAAACCCCTCATAAAGCATCGAGCCGGCGTGAGAGAGACGTGAGGAATCCCCGAGTACTGCGGTTTTTGCGGTGAATGAGAGTGGTCAAGAATCTTTAAAGTTTTACTCGCCGAGTGGACGAAAAGGAGGATGGTGGACCGCCGGTAATCCGTTTCAGTCATTCCGTATGCACTCGGGTGTCCCTCGGTCACGCTGCTCCAAAACTTGGCGAAGAGGGAGTCGGAAAGAAATCGGGATGCAAGTTCAGAATGATTGAAGAGGGGAAGTGAAAAGTTTGCGTAAAAGGCAGTTAAACGAGCCGTTCAAGTGAACTTTACTTAAGCGTTTAAGTCGAATTAAAATCGATGTGATTTCGATGAAAGTCTCAATACTATAGACACGGAAGAATGTGCATCACATGTACGTTATCGCGAGCGTATGTTCGAATTTTGATAGCGCGATTGGATTCCAAATACGCGTTAAAATAATTTCGATGGTAATTTTGTCGTTTACTTTTACTTGACAAACGTAAATAGAAATAATAGCAGAAGAATCGAAAAGAATACGGTGTTCATCCGATATTCTAGCAGCGAGCAATTTGCGAAGGAGGACTCGCCTGGCGAAGGAGGAAGTTCTTTTAGATTCGGGTCTTGCTTGATAGAGAATCCTCCAGTGGCTATTTCTCACGGCCGAATAGAGTCGTTTAATTCCGTGGACTCGAGACGACAGAAAAGGAATCTGTCCGCGCGTCTGGTCCTCGACCTTTTATGACTCAGTACGGCGGAATGACTTTTTTCAGACTTGCGCGCTTCTAGCGTTTTTTTTTTTTCGAACGAAATCGGCTTATACAAAATTATTGTAATTATATTTGCGCGGATCTAATATGATATTTTCGCCGACATAATACCTGTACACAGTTTCCATATGTAATCCGATCTTTGTTCTCAGCGAATTGCATCGTCTAATCGTTTCTTCTTAAGTCGGAACGGAGGCGCGCGCACGTTCGATGGCAGATACAAAATATTGAAACACGTAGCTTCTGTAATATTCAAAAGGATCGTTCGAAGGAGAATAATGCAACGTCGAGAGTAACGAGGCGAACTTCTAGTCGGTGCATCGACAACTGCAACGCGTAAAGAAGAAAGACAGAGAGAGAGAGAGAGAAAGAGAGAGAGAAGAAAATTGATTGTATTCCGAAGAAATTCACCTCTCACAAAAGTAAAAATATGCAAGAAGATTTAATCAAAACATAATTAGCTAGAAAGTATTAAGAAAACTGGGATACCGAATGAGAGCATAATAATACTGAGACATAAATTAAGATAAAAATCTTAAAAGATAAATTTTTCTCTCTCTCTCTCTCTCGAGCGTATAAAAAGGACGTCTACAAAAGGGGATAATAAGTAGCAGAAAATATATAAAGCTGTATATAGTATATAAAACTGTACTTCAAAAATGAAATGGAATAGAATGGAAGGAAAGAGAGGTCGACCTATGTAAGCGACGCAATCGTAACGGACTAAGTGGATACACTAATCTGCGATATAAAAACGAATGGGCCGTATTTCAGCTCGTTTAAAGGCGATTTACTCGCATACACAGGATCTCGTTAACAGTGAAGCGCGGAGGGAAGCGAGGAGATAAGAACGCGGTACAAAGGGCTTCTACGAGACGCGCCGTCCGTCCTTCCTTGCGCAGGAATGCAGGATCAGGATGAATTTTACAGGACCCTCTGCTCGTCGGAGACGCTACGCTCCGGCAAGAAAGGATTCTTCCACGATTTCAGCGGGTACGTGATGCAAACCGCGGGCGATACCTGGACGTCGGGGACGTTCGGCCGGATCGATGACGACGAGGGACGGGTCAGGGCGGTCTTCGCCGACGTGAAAGTAAAAGACGTCGTGGCCGACACGCTCGCAAAGGTGAAGCCCCTTTTCAGAGACAAGGACGCGGAGATCTCCAGGCGCAGGCGACTCGAAGGATACCAGCTCGCCGCCGTCGGCGAACACGACAAGGCCCTCTTGCTGTTCAGTCAAGCTGTTCTACGCGCTCCTCAACCAGGTCATTACAAATGTGGTAGAAGATTTATTATTCGAATGGGAAAATTTTTGATTTGACTATTAATTGTATATCTCGTTATTTGCGTCATTTATTTCATCGCTTATATTGCTTTCATTATTCTGTTTACATTTTTAGAAGTTTCATGGGCAACAGATATATCATCGCAGCTTTTGTCCGGATAATTGACTGATATTACTATATGAATTATCTAAAGCAAGATTACGCTAGATTGATGCGATTAAATTATTAGATGCGATTATTAAGACGGATCATTAACTATCGTTGAATACACGCTTGTTAGTTTTGTGCTAATATAAAATGATACACTTATATTGTTTCGATAATTAGAACACGACGCTACAAACATTTAATTAAATCATATATATAAATATTTACTACAAATATAACGTAATTGTTATTTATTTGATATGATTGTTAATTGCTAATTAATTTAGATTCATATTAAAGTGATGATTTATGCTGGAAAGTTAAAGTTGTTGATATATCTATGTTACATATGAACTCCATCTGATTCTTTTTCGTATCGAATGAATATTTTAATATTTCTATGAATTCTAATGCGCGTGTAAGTCTAAAATACGCGTTGACGAGCCAATCGCGTATGTTCTGGCGTCGCGCCAGATCCGTACAAGTGAAATAAATACTTGAATCTTACTCGCGCACATCCTGGCAACATACGTCAATCGAAAGACCTCGTACTTTCATGGCTTCATTGGCTTTGTGTGGATAAATTGTTCGCGATGATAATCAATAAGAAGGGCTCGAGGCCGAGCAGCGATATTTTTCCAAATCACATATTAGTATTGATAATATCTGTCTCAGGAATCAACAAGACGGTTGATCAGGGTTTTTCTTTACCCCTGGCGCTGCTGGGAAGAGCCGAGATCTTTATGGCCCTCAAAGAGTACCGTTTTGCGCTGGAGGATCTGCGACTGGCCGCCGAATACGAATTAACGGATAAACCTATGTAAGCATGATCTAAAAATCAATATCGGAAGCGCGAATTCGAATTTTGCGGGCGGATACCGCGAGTTTGTGGATTTCGTGACGCGCTCCTTGTTGCTGCATGTTTCCGGATTCTCTACAATTTTTTAAGTTACAATTTCCTCAGATACGCACATACGAATTAATCGCGGATGTACTCCGGGATGTACACGCTCGTCTAGACTCCATCGGAGCCTTCGAGCCCGATATAATGTGACGAGGGGTGGGATACGCGCGCGCGTATTCCCTAAAATATTCAGAAGGGATGGGCACTTGCCGGGTCGACCAGCGGTCGCCACCGAACGAAACTAGACTCCTGTTTTAGCTTACCCTCTCTGCGGTGCCGTCGCTGGCTTCCCGCTAGGTTAACCTCGTGAAACTAGCCGTACGACTAGGCGAAGTGGCCTTTGAGTAGACGAACAATAAACATTTAATGCGGCGCTTTTGAGAGCGGTATTAACCCTCCGGCCGTCGACCAATGAGACGGATTAAGCGCAGCGAATGAGCCTTGAATTTTTAAACACCATTAATTTTACGCGAAAAATGCGTTGTTTAAAATCGAAAAGGAAATTTCGATTGCGCGATAGAAAAGTCCCGGTATCGTTCGCTCGACGTTTGCCCAGTTACGAGAAGTTTGGAAACTTTGGGAGATCAGGGTGAGCACATTGAGTGATGCCAAATGGATTCCATAATTATCGTCGTCGCATTCGATCTCGATATTTTAAGTGTTGCTCTTTCGTTGCAAATACGAATTCGCCAATCCGAAAAAATTATCGTAAACCTGAGGCTTACATTACACATGAGACATTGCACTTTTATTTTGCCAAAAAATCTTCTCGAATTCTTGATAGAGAAAGAGAGAGAGAGAGAGAGAGAGAGGGAAACTTAATGATGAACTTGTGCGTTGTTTATCTGGCGAATAGAGTCAAATTTGAAAAATGCGTGCTTTGTATGACAGGGCACTATCGCGGCTTATCTTTCAACTCGTCACCGTTATATTATTTTTCGAATCGAAAAGAACGGCTGATCGATCGTTTCGAATCGAGTATTTGAATCACCCTGTATGTGACACACGCGCGATACTGTGCTGATTAAACCGCCATTATACACCGGAGGAAAATACCATATAAAATCCCCCACGGCGATATAATAACGAAACTAATTCGCTCTCTGCGTTCGATGGCGATCAACAGGATTAACAGTATTTTCCTTGATTACAAAAAAATCTATTAGAATTTCAAAAAGGGATCTATTTATACGTATATTTAAAAAGAATTTGTTTTTAACATTTTTGAAGTCTTTTTGTTCAAACGTATGATCTCCTAATGAAAATAAAGAAAATAGTAGAAAAAGTAATTTTGTAATTTTGTTTTAAAATCGCATGCCTGAAAGACAGCTTGAGGTTTATTAAAAGTAGTTTTAGCGGGAGAAATTTGAGAGAGAGAGAGAGAGAGAGAGAGAGAGAGAGAGAGAGAGAGAGAGAGAGAGAGTGAGACAGTTCTGAAGAATATCATTAAAAAAAAGATTCTGTAAAGTCTGCAAAATTTTGATTACGCATGTAAGCTTTAAAATAAGGATTTGAGTTGTTTGTGCATTATTTCGACATGATTATATTCCAATCTGCTACCTGAATTTTCGAAAATTTCATGTAAATACAATCTCTACGCTTGCCTCGCTTTAACGATCCGCATTCTCCGGTCTATCGACGCAGACGGACATAGTTATCACTGCATCAATCGCGAGTAGACGCGAGTGAACCCACGCTCATCGCCTGGTCGGTGGTCGGTGGACGTACTGCAAAATCGATAATATAAACACTGTGCAAGCCGCGAGCGAGCGGGCATAGTTACTGTTCTGTCAATTAAAATCGCAGCTGAATTAATGACGGATAAATGCGGACATGACGGATTACGCAAAATGGATTTTATCCGACCCGCGCCACCCGTTATCCGTCCCGCGCCGCAAACGGCGTTATATTCTGTGGGAGAACGGGGGAGAATTTCGGGGGAACGTTCTAATTATAATTGCTACAATTATCGATGAGCGTCACGTGGAATTCTCAAACGCGGGAATCATTAGAAACGACGCGCGAATGCGCGCGTAACGAGCACGGCGGAGGATATTATCATTTTTGGTGATTACATGTTTTACGATCGTTCTAAAAATTTGTATGAATAACGTGATGTGCGTGTATGTGTATGTGTAGGGAAAATGTGTGTAACGACAGAAATTAACGGAGAAATTATCATTTCCTGCTGATTTTGAGAAATCATTTAGTCTAGTTCTGTGAAGTTGGCCCTCCCAAAATTGAAAATCCAATAATAATCATTAGTATTCATTTGGTGATCGTTTGGTGGTGTTTGATAGTCCATTCCCGACATTTGGTAGTCAAAACTCTAATCAATAACATGGAAAAACAATAAACGTGTGTGAAGTTGGCCCCTCCTGTTTCAAAACTTGGCTTTCTAGATTGCGTAAATAATCGTAACTGTAACTATTCGTTTAGTGGTCGTCCATTGACGTTTGGTAGTCCATTCCCGACGTTTGGTAGTCAAAATTCTAACCAATAATACGGAAAAACGACATACGCGCGTAAAGTTGGCCCTCACTACCAAACGTCAGTGGACGACCATCAAACGAATGGTTACAGTTACGATTGTTAACGCAATCTGGAAAGCCGAATTTTAAAACAGAGGGGGGCCAACTTCACACGCATTTAATAAAACGATGCGCTCTCTCTCTCTTTTTCTCTTTCTGCCCATCTCTCTTTTTCTCTTTCTGCCTATCTCTCTTTTTCTCCTGCGCAAAATACACAGATTTTTGCGAATGCTCTTGCAAACAAAACAGATATTTTACAGAGGGAAAGTATGCGTTATGAAATAATGTTCGCTGAATGACACTGGAGAAAACGTTTGCTTTATCACGGAATAATAGTCAGCATATTTTGCACGAGTGTAATTGCGAGAACAAAGGGAGAAGCTGAGTATCTTCCACAGTTCCATATCAAATTCCATTATAGCCATTTTCGTGTCTCGCGTTTTTATCCGAACATCATGGTTAAGAACTGCGGGAGAACTAAAATTAAAGCTGAAAAAGGAAACTCCTCATGAACGGAATGCACGGTGCTGAATTTTAATCGAGCAAAGCGATGCGTAAGACAATTTATCTTTCTCCGCCGAAGAGATACAAATATTCAGCGACAGAATATTTCTTGCCGTACAGGAACTTTTCAAAATGATTTTTAATGAAAAAGAAAATGATTCTTGTATAATGTTAACGTGACATTTATGCCGTCTTATTATTATTGCAATTATTCGATATTAGAATATCAAATGTGATAAATTTTAAGAAAGATCAGATTAATGTACGTCGTAACTTAACGCGCCTGTCAACAGAGATACATAAAAAGAACAGTTTTGTTGAAAAATCTAAAATTTTAGCTAGATACAGATCAGAAAAATAATTTTGTTGAACTATCAAAATAATTTATAGAATGCTCAAACTAATTGCTAGAATATCAGAATTTTTTGCAACATTGCTCATTATGTTTAATGTTTCGACAAAATTATTTTGATGGTCCAACAAAATTATTTTCAGATCTGTATCCAGCAAAATGTTAGATCCCTCAGCAAAATCGTCCTTTCCGTGGAGGAATTGTTGAAAGAGTACTTGAAAAATATTCTCAAACCCCGTAATTCTGTTTTTCGACGCTCAACGGCCAAGAAATGCCCCGGTCGGAATTCGCACTCGGAACCAGGGGAAGATAAAGATCAGCCAGATAGAAAGATCGTACCATCAGCTGAAGATAGAACGAGATCCCTTTCTCGTCGGGATCACGCGCGCGAAATTAGATCGGCCCCGATTTCCGCGAAGGCAATCCGCGACTGGATAAATCGTGGATACGAGCCATCGGTCGCAATGAACTCGGTTTTTTCCCTGGAATCCCGACTGGACCGCACTTTCGTTCTCACTCCCGGGGAAAAAAGAGATGGATGTTGAATACGATCGGGCTAGAGGAACAACCAGGCGAGGAAATCTCGTACGTTCACCCTGTCAGTTCGGCAAGAAGGATTGCTCCTCGAACCGGTCTGCACGTCCTGTAACGGCTTTGATCCAAATTGCGACAGCTTTCGGGGGATAAGCAACGTAGAGCGACGCGATTATCGGGATAAACATGCACGCGGGAAAACCTGAAGCAATGTTTCGCATGATGTACGAGCGATAAATTTCGTCTCGTAAAATGGGATGTAATTTATTATCACATCATTTTTATTTCTGATATTTTAAGCTTGAAATGTTATGGCATTCTCAAAAAATAAGATCTAATTTTTTTAATTCTTGCATCGAGTTTTTTGATGTAGAAAGAGATTAGGAAGGAGAACTTAAAGAATTATTTTGCATATTTAGAGACCTATTTTAGTAGCGAAAAATTTATCGCTAAAAATATTTATTGAAGGATTGCAACATTCGCGATATTTCCGAAACGGTAATCACCAGCGAACGTGTCGCGCGTAATCCTATAAGAAAACCAATCTCTTATTTTGATTTTTTGTAAATTATATAAATTAAAAGTGCTCCGCTTTTATTATTCCTTCAACGGGCAAAACGGGCCGAGAGCTTTGATCGTAGACAATGCAGAAGAGAGATTTAATTATCGAAATAAAGAGCGGGCAGAAGGGGGCGTGGAAAAGCTCGAGGAAAGAGCTTTCGTGTACGAAATGATGGAAAGATTCTCTCTCATCATCGTTACGAAGATACAATTTATTAAGCGGGCAGTTAAAGCGTAAAAACGCATTTTAGATTCATTGTCTGAGAATTTTACGAGGTAAAATAACACTCGTATACATAATACAAAATAACACAGCGTCACGGTTACACTGTACGGTCCGCAGTATCCGAGATAGTCGTGTTGAATTAATGCAACGAGGGTAGCACTCGGCTCTACCGTTCAATCCTTAACCCCTGGGTAACCTTTAATCCCGCCGCAAAAGCTTTAAATCCGTTGGATGTCTCAAAACTTGCGAATCGCGGAGAGATCGGTCGACAATGGCGATCTTTATTTATCTAGGGGATAAACTTTGCAATTGAGAACGAGGCATTAAATCATCTTTTACTTTCTCGCTCGTATATTTTGTTGAATATTGGACGCACAATATTGGTTAGAGATATTTTGTACAATCTAAGAAACATCCAAAGGACATACATAAAATAGTAGGAGTCATTGCTTAGACATCTTCGCGAGATAATTTAGTATTAACACAACAAAACAATTGTTTAGAAAATTGTTTAAGACAATTTGTTATGAGAATTATACAATAAGTAGTGATTTGTTATTTGCGAGATTTTTCCAATAGAGACAGAAAGAAAGCGTGAATTATATATTAACTAAGACGCAGCTTTTCGGAAAAGCACGGGCTGAAAGCAGAGAATGGACGACCACGGAAAATCGATTACCCGCCAAACGTTGCAAAACATTGGTCCCAAGGCCTGGTTCGCAAGAAGATCCCCGCACGGCAAGTAAGATGACGCGTCGTATTTTCCGGCAAAAAGCGGAAACTCCACGGGTGTCGGTGCAATCCCGCAGGAGTGGATTAGTCGTCGATGCGAGTCCGAGCATACGGAAAGATAGGAAAAGAGGGAGAGAGAGAGAGAGGGAAGACAGAAAGAGAGGAAGAAAGATTGAGAATACCTTCGGCCAGGCTAATTAATGAAGTAATCGACGTAACCCCGCTTTGGGTCCTCGGTTCTGCTTAGTCACGGTTGTGAAGTGGTCTTGTTTCGACGTCACCTACACGGTTAGACTACCGTCTAGCGCCCTTCCGCATCCCAATGACTCGGCATTATGCCGTCCGTTGATCAGACAGTAGTCCGCAATTACCAAGTTCGCGGCGACGTTTCGTTTGCGTCTGGTACATACATACCAGGACGTCATAGAAACGTAATAATAAAACGTAAAAACGATAATGAAACATAAAAGCACATGAAATGCGTCTTTACAAGATCGCGTTGCGATAAGAATAGAACGAAAGAGAGAGAGAGAGAGAGAGAGAGATGTTTTAAAAAATTTTTATTGATGCAAAAAAGTGCAAGATTTTTCCTGTTTAATCGACGATACCAGCTACTGTATCAAAATTTCAAGTTCATTCCATGAGTCTCGTACAACACATGACACTCCTGTATACGCGATATTCCGCGCGAGGCTGTTCCTCGTTATCGCACCCATTGTTACGGCATTAGCATTGTTATATAATTGTTATGGAGGAAGGATTATATTCCCGCAGCGTAATGCGCGCGTCGAAGCTCGACGCGCAATATAACAAAATTGGGGATCGGTTGGCCGATATATCATCCCCGTAACGAAGAATAATTGGATACGCCGTAATTAATGGCGCGCGCTTGCATTTCGAAGATCTTCGTGCCGCATCGCCACGTTGCGATCGCAAAGAGCGGGAGAAAATTCGAGGGAGGTTGTGACCCCGGCTGTTTGCCGGCTGTTTGTCGGCTGTAGCCGGACCGCAGAGAAAATAGCTGCCAGATCGACCATATTTCTGTCCGAACGTAACGCTGGAAAGAGAAACGTCGCGCTGGTATAAACGCTACCTGCCCCAGGCTGGATTATTTTTGCGGGCTACGTTTCGACATCGATACCGAAGGGGTAGGAGGCATCGAACGATTCGACGCAAATAATTTTCTCTGAGGGTCCTCTCAAAGAGCGATTTGTACCGATTCAACGGCTATACAGGGTGTCCTGAAAAAAATTGGTACGATATATTTTCAAAATGTCAAAGGAAAATAATAATGAAAAAATCGACACACGCTTGACCAACTTTTGCGAGAAAAATAGTCGAAAAAATAGTATATCGACTTTATATAGTGTTTTATTATAAAATCTGTGATTCGATTTTCCATTGCAAAGAATTTATATACGGAAAGAACAGCTTTGCTGAAGTATTAAAAAATTTAGCTAGATACAAAAAATTTAGATAGATCCGAAAATAATTTATCGGATCGTCAAAATAATTACGTAGAAAGTTTAAATGTTGATGCTACACAAAATTTTAACATTCAGTAACCAGTTTGAGCGTTCTACGTAATTATTATGATTATAATGATGGTTCAAACAAAATTATTTTCAAATCTGTATTTAGCTAAAATTTTACATATTTCACTAAAACCATTTTTTTCATGTATAATACTATTACTTTCAAATATTTTTAACTTTTATTTTCACTATTATTATAATAGCTTTTTAGGACTAATAATAAATTAAATTAAATAATTAGATTTCTCATTATCTTCATTAGCTTTTATTAACCGCGATGTTCGATATTAGAGATTCATTTCCAAGTATTTTCAATTTTAGACTATTATTTTTCATCAGTTCTATTTAGAAATCTAGAATAAACGAGGAATATATATAAAATATCTTCGTATTTCAAGAGCTTTAACATTGGACTTTGCGTTCCCATTACGCGACCGGCGCATCCGATTTCCATCTTATCTCGCGTATACATGAGAGATGAATACGTTCTGCGTATCAGATAAATACGGTTCATAATCAGACGCCCACATGAAGCTCCAAATATGCGAGGTGGATGAACGATGTCTCCTCCAACCTCGCAATTACAATGCCGGTCTCGTGCGCATTACCCGTATAGCTGCGTAGGATATTTTCAGAAAGATGGTTCAATCTTCTCAACCCCCGCGACTGGTGTATCTCACTTACCTAAATGAACGTATACATAGCAGCTTGAAGCGATCTTCCACAGAGACGCGACCTCTTATGAAAGTATTTTATTCCGCAATTTTGCTTCATATTTTTTTCATGAGGGATCACTTCCCCCGCATTTATACTTTGCGTTCATACAATTCTTATCGTGCACTTCGTGCAAATGGAGATATTTTTGAAAATATAGAGTCTGTATTCTGTCGATTAAGTGTCGCTTAAATCAGACTTTTCTGACAAATCAACTAATTAATAAATATCTCGATTAATTAAACATTTTAAGACTATTGCTACACATATAAAAAATTAATTTAATCCAAATTGATGATATCTATTGATTGTTTGAATATTAACTTTTTATTAGAAACAACTATAATATAAAAAACGATTTTCATTCGTCCAGTGACATTTAATTTTATGATAAGGAAGAATGGTGGCGCCGTCGCGATTAATCTTGTGAAAATACTGTATCTTTCAGAACGATGCCTGATGTCGCGACATCGCCGCGGCGCATTAAAATTCAAAGCTTCGCCGTTATTTGCAGGCAGCGAGCGTTCCTAACATCTCGTGCGTACCCAAAGTCGACGAGCGACAACGCAAAACCACTTTGCCAACTCTGAGAATTTTTACGAGAGCGTCCGTTAATATTCAATACGTTTCGCGTGGCTCTCGAGAAACGCTTCGTAAATCCGCTAATGACGAAACTCGTACGAGAAGGGGCCAATCGAAAGTTCAAATAGACTCGCACAGTCGTCGGTCATTCGGCTTTAATTAGACGAATTCTCATCTTTAGCACTGTCGTGCTCGAGTTTTCGATAAAAGTTTCTCTCTCATTTTTCTACAACATTTTGCAACTTGTTACGTTCTCCGTAATTGCTCTTTTTTTTTCCCAAAAGCTCTGATCTCAAACGCGATCGACACGCTCGATATCGACAGTCGTCGCTCTTTCAGAGCGTAAAATAACGCTTCCGTGAAAAAGTCGTCTCAATTAGCCTTTAGGGTTTCTTACGGAATTCGCAATTAGAGTTTAAATGGCCACAGAATCACAGGGTACATACATAAATACATATATACATACAAACGTACGGARTGTGTGTGTGTAAATGTGTGTGTAAGTGTGTAATACACCATCTAGCAATCTTACGGACAAAGTGTACTGTTTAAACGGACTACCATGGCACCCGCCACGCTCACCGCGAGCCACAGTAAGAAATTTAATATCCGCGTGCAGAAGGATTATTTAAAGTGCCCGCTGGCTACGTTATCGGCAAAAAGTTTTTAAAGTAAACCATACTCCCTCCGTGCTTCCTTGATATCGGCCAGGATTGCTCGCCTAGCTTGCAGTTCTGCTACCGTCCCTGCTCTTTCGACAAGTCTTGCAGGAATAACGTTGAAGTTATGTACGGAATTATTTGCCAAATTTATTGATTATTTATCAATTTTTCACCGAGGAAACGAAAACATTTTTACGCGCGGACACGCGAACGCGAGAGAAAGAAAAGTTACATGACGAATATTACAAATGAAAAGTATGTAATAATAAATGTATAAATGGAGTAATTGAAAAAAAAGTTTTTCAAAGTTATTTGTTATTTTCCACGAAAAAAGCACGACGTTCGCAATTTGATTGAAACGTTAAACAAAATCAAATATGTCGCGCAAGATTATGCGGAATTGTCTCTCACTTGCCACTGTCTCGAGAATGCCATTACGTCTACGACGATGAAACCATTATGGCGAGACAAATACATGTCGGGAGTATTTTTCTATCGACGCGAAGCATCTTTGAGAACTTTGATGAGCTGGGCGCCGTGAGGAGACGATGAGTTTTAATCGATTGCCACTTGTCATTCGCATATTCGTAGCTGTTCCACTCATCCGCCGAACAAAGCGCGTGCCTAACGTGTGTACGTGTGGAGGCTCGTGCAAAAAGGGGTGGGGAAGAGTGGAAGGGAATCAATAAAAGCATTTACTCTACCTTCAAAAGAATAGGAAGAATGGAAGAAAGAGAGAAAGATAGAGAGTGGAGAAGAATGGAGATAATGAACAAGAAGAGCTGAAGAGACCAAGAGAGAGAAAGAACGAGAGAAAGACAGAGAGAGGCTAAACACCGTGATACAGAGATGCAGGGAAAGGGGGAACAAGAGGGCGAACGCCCGGCCCGGTTTGATTTCGCCGGATGGGTTCGCAATAACAGTGCAAATTATTATTCCGCTCTCATCCACATCGATCGATATGTCGCTCCGGATCTATATATTGCGTGGCTATGATCTGGAAACCGACACCGTCGACCTTCCCTACCGAGTAACCCGCGGAATTAACCCAGGCAAAGCAGGACGGGACAGGGAGGTGGGAGACGATGAAGAGACCAAGAGAGAGAAAGAGAGAGGGAAATGAAGAGAGAGAGAGAGGGAGGGAGAGAGAGAGAGAAAGAGAAAGAGAGACAGAAAGAGGGAAAAAGAGAGAAATCCTAAAGAGAGCGTTCATGGAGCAGAAAAATATCGACAGATATCGCACACATGCATACATGCGCGCACATGACGTCGTTTTTAATAACCGATAATATTTAACGTGGGCCGAATTCAATTTGTAGGAAAAACAGAGGTACGCTGTTTCCTCCATCGAGGGATTCGATCGTCGACGATCGATTTTACGACGGTCGCCCAAAGCGCAAAATGTGCGCGTGTCCTTTTCTCTTGTGGCCCGACATAGAAAAATTCTCTCTCATCTCTCTTCGCTGAAATAGGTACGCCGAATGTATTGCTTTACCGTAAGAAGATCGTAGCTCGAGATACGCGAAGTATTTCGGGGTGTTCAGATCATACGAAGATCCAGAGATTTTCAGGAAGGAATACGATTTTAGGAAGTGCAAATCAATAATATTTCAATTCTAATTTTATCTTAATTAAATTCTGCAAACTCGTCGAAATGTACGATAATGTTGAAATGTTATTGGCGGTTTGCAACATTCTCATAATTATTACTTAGAAAACGATATCCTTAGAGTCCGACGCAACAATAGAAAAATTCGAGAGTGGATAAATGATATCGCATCGCGTTGTGTATCAAAGGTAACGCGCGAATTTATATCGATACACCGTTGCGGCATGAGAGGGTGAGTGACGCCCGTTCGGAGCGCTCGGAGCCAGAAAAATATTGAAAAATTGACGGACGCACACGCTGCTACACGCGCCCGGGCTCTGTAGTGTTTAATAATGGATAATATTTGATACCCGATCCGCCCCAGGGCGGCCACCCTCCCGGTACCCATTCGTCAGTGCGATCCGGTATCAACTCGTCCCGCAAAACAGTTTTATAACAAACATCCAAAATAATAGAATAACCCTTTCAGGACCAGTTAAATTTCTCTTACGTTGAATCTTCATCGATACGTTTTCACTTGTAAGCATGTTCGCCGCACGAACATATATCGATGTGTTATCTCGACTTGTTATATTTTTCAATTAAAACGTGTATATATGTATAAAGTATAAATCTTTTAAAAGAGAATCTTTTTGTATGAATGAGGGATAAATTTTAGAAGAGACAGAGAAGAGAAATAGAATTTTTCTAACGGGGACAAGAAGCGAAGCTTATAATGGATTTCCAATAGTAAAATTGACAGCTACTTTTAGGTTTTAAATTTCGCGTGCAGCGAATGAATATTACGCGAATATTTACTCTTTAATGACGTTATAATAGCGATTTATTTTATCATTGAGAATTACCTTGTCCGATTAACGACTTTGATTACTCCATTCGACTTTATACCATTGTCAGCGTTTCCCTCCGATATTTTCGCGGACTTGTTAAATCAAATTATCGCAAAATAACGATTTCGCTAATTATCGGTAATGTCAGGTCTTAATTGGACGAATCATTGGCGTATTTTGCGCCATCCGTTATCATAGAAGTATTTATTGCAACCGGACATGCTGTCCGCGCAGTGAAAGAGTCCGCGGCGCAAAAGCAGGATAATTCTCCGGGCATCGAGATAATAAATTACCCTCGGACGCAGAGAATAACGGATACGATCGCGCTTCGCTCCCTTTTATCGAAATGAATATTGTAATTTCCAACCGACTTTCTCTCTGCCACGTGAGCTCCTCTTTTTTTTCTCCCTTCTCCTTTTTGTTTCTGTTGCGAAACCACGCTTCCACCACGATTTATGCCGTTGCTTCGTTCGGCTTGCGTGAAATTTACGTACACGTAGCGAGAAGTTGCAGTTTCGCGGACCGCAGCGACAAGGGGATGCACGTGGCTTTCCTCTAACAATAATTTTCGTCCGTCAAAACCTATACTTAATACCCAACAAAATAATTTCTCGCGCTTGACACAATCGCTTTTCCCCAACAACAATTTTCGTCCGTCAGAAACTCGCGTTTAACAAGCCCGCTTGATTAAAAATTAAAAATAAAATTTGCTTACCGTACGACTTTCACGATAATGCAAATTTTTAATATCGCTACGTCTCATTCAGATTTCGTCGTTATTCTTTAAATTACATTTCGAGCTATGTGGCAGTGTTTTTCCGGTATCCCGTCCGATAAATTCGTAACGTTTCTCCGTGAAGTTTTTCAATTATAAATACTACATACATATCTCTCAAGTTTCTGTCTCCCAGTCTCTCTCTCTCTCTCTCTCTCTCTCTGTATCGAGCTTTACTTATATACGCGTATAAGCACGATCTTTGTATCAATACGTCACATCAAATATTCTATCCTATGGGTTACCGTCAGTACACCGAATGTGCATGCGTATATACCGAAGTATATCTGACATTCGCGAAACTCCGTAGTATTTGCGTCTACTTCGTGAAACTCGAGAAGATAGTAATTTGAAGCTCTCGTCGGCCTCGCGAGTGTTTATTCCGGAAGTATATATATCGTGCTACCTGCGACGCGCGACCGGGACATACGTGGAATATTCATAACGCTTTCACGCGCCTTCCCACTGTTTCGTTATAAATGACTTGCAAATGTTTCGCTAATTACAATAGAGTCGGACGGGGAGTTCGCTTAAGCTCGGTTAACGAGCGACATCGAAATAAAACAACGGGAGCAACGGAGATACGTGTTTCAGTGAAATGATCGCTCTGGAAAGATCTTCGCATTTATTTATATTTTATATACATATTTTTTTTAATTATTGTTACAGGCGAGAGCTTCAGCGGAAGAAGGAGGAGTGCGAGCGTTTTTTAAAAGGCAACGAGAACTCTCTGGTGCCCGTTGACCCCCGCATCAACAAGGTGGCTCAGTTAATTTTGCACAAGGAGAGAAGTACATGTTAGTCTTGGCGTATGCTGTATCTTTTTCATCGAAACTCGATGTGACAAACTCGATTCAGAGATTCGATCAGTCGCATGAGTGAAACCATGCAGGACGTAAGCGCGCCGTGATCGATATGAAACGGCGTTAGAAATCCGTTAGAATTTCCAGAATATGGATCGCAGAATGCAAATTGCTTCGATTTAGTAATAAACTGCTAATTATTCGCGAACGATAAGATATTACAAACTCCGTATGCTGATGCATTACTAGCAACCCGGAGAGTTGTTTATCGCGCTCGACGAATAGTGCGTTACGTGGGCGCGTAACGTTATCACGGAGGCGGTTCTAAATGTAACCTGCGGGGATAACAAGGAGGTTAGCGAGGCAAGATTGGCATCAATATCGTTACTGGGATGCGCGCATGCAGGAAGGAGAGAGAGAAAGAGAAGGTCCGCAATAAAGGCGAGCGTAATAATGTCGCGATGTCGTCCTCTTCCCACGTGTATCCGTCAAATGCAAAAGCCATTTCCGGATTATGCGCTCCTCGGTATTGTCTTGCGTCTATTGACTGCCTTGGAACCGCGCTAGAGACAGTTTCCGGGTACGTCACTTTCGAGTTCGCCAAGTGGAATAAGGAGCGCGTCGCTGTGCCTCTCGTATACAACGAGAATCAGAGTATTAACTTGGTCGCACGTTCGATACGCACGTTATGTGAAACTAAAGAACGTACAGCGCGGTATCGTCGATAGTCTTTGTAGAAACGAGGAAGTAGATAATCGAATGATGAAAAATAAATTCGTAAAGAATGTCAACACCGGCCGCACATGTAAGCGCGTATGAAGGGAAACGTGAACAATGAAGTATACAGCGCAAATAGGATATTTCGCGTTAAGCCGAATATTCGCGTGTCTTTCGTCTTGTATTATTACACGCATTTGCGAAAGACACCTGCGCGCGTAACGTATAAACTCGCACGCTTCATGTCGCGTTCAATCCGTGCGCGTGTCATAAACACACGTGCTTGCGTGAAATGGAAAAAGAGTAGAGAGTAGAGAGAAAGAGAGAGAGACAGAGAGAACGAGCGAAAACGAGCCAACTACCACGTATTCTTCGCGGAAATTCTGCTGCGGTGACTTCACGAGCGATATCGAGTTTCGCCCTCGTCTCGTAGTCGTCGCGGCATTGTCGACGAAAATCCTATTCACCGTCAGCGGCGGCGGTGGTTGGTGTCGGCGGCGGCGGCGCGACGTTGGCGGCAAGCGCGATCCTGCCTCGCACAAAGGCCAACCGTTGCCACCCCGCCGCCACACCGCTGCCCCGCAAAATATGTTATTCGTGAAGCACGGCTTAAGATCTCCGCCGGAAACCCCGTGGTGTCGCGTAAACTTGCATTCTCAACATCCATCCACGGCTTGCCACTCTCTGGATGGACTCAATGACGCTGCATCCCCGTACATCGACACGCTACCAATCCTCTCTTTGCGAACGTTTACGACAAACTCCTTCCCCGATCGAGCGCATCTAAGAATCCAGGCGAGAATAACGTCACGTTCTTTGTTCTTTGCAAACATTCATTCGTCTTGGAAGCACGCCAATCGCGATGATTTATCAGAGAGTAGCTGTTATTCTCTTGCCTATTGACAGGATAGATAACATTGTTTGTACCTTGTTTCTAACAAAAGTAATTAACAATATGATAGAGAAGATTATAAGGGAAAAATTTGGAGATTAGGAAAAATCTCGAGGAACATCAGGAATTATTTAATGTGAAAATTATTGTGTATGCGTCATCTTTTCAAATGTCTTCTTCGAACGATCGGACACTGCTCGTCGCGTTACTCGAGCGACCCGTTTGAGCTCGCGTTCCGATGACTCTCTCCATATTTTCGCGATCACATTTGTCGTGCACGCGGATCGCGCAACTCGTAATTCTATTCAGCGGAAACTCGACGAACGGGGCGAACTCGGTTAACCCCGTTTTGTAGCGCGTCGGATCTATTCCTCGCCGTCGCGCTATTTATCGACTCACGCCCGTGAGCGCTTCTAACCGATGCATGTAACCGCATTCGCGTCGTTCCTTCCCAAAGAAGCCGCGTCGTCGGCGGGAAGGAGGAGGCGTGCCGAGAGAACGCGGATAGATTCGAGGGAGAATGGCAAATTGAATCCCGTGGAAGCGTGTCCCGACGAAGAAGTCCTGGGGATCCCTCTGCGGAAAACGACACCGTGTCTCTCCATACTCCCCCTCCTATCCTTTCTCTCCCTTTTCCTCTGCTCTTCCCGAGATCGATGGGGAATCGAGTTATCGGCCTTAGTAGATCGAGCGTACCTGCGCCGCGTTAACCCACGAAACTTTATTGGCAATGCGCCGCACCGCGCGAACCCACGCGTGCCCGGACTCGCGATCGCTCGTGAATTCCGTGAAAATCGACTCACCCTCGTTTTCCTTGCTTTCTCTCTCTCTCTCTTTCTCTCTGTATCTCTCTCGGATCTCTCAAACATGGGTACTCGCGAGCTCAGGTAAACCTATCCTTGCCCCCGGAATGAGAAACTTCTTCCTCTCGCGGCTTTCCGGTTTCCGGTGAGCGAGGAACGATCGGCGGAAGTGAATCCAACGGGCTTTCCCGGCCACGAGCGTCTGATCCACGATCGAGACCCGGAAACTCGACATCGCGAACAGGCGCGAAAAATGAAGCGCATCAGACGGCTTGGAGTATTTCGAAGGTACGTCATAAAGAGTGATTTCGGCAGCGCCGATAAAAAATCTGATAACTACAGAACTTCTTTTTATACGATCGAAAAGAGATTATTCTAAAAGAATTATTTATATCTTTTAGATTATGTGAAAGAAACTATAGCCGTGTAGTATGAAAGACACATCCCGAGAACTGCTATTGATAAAGTAGCATTGAAAAGTACTTGTATCGAGACCTTGACTTTTTGGAGAACAAACGAAATCTTTGATGTACATCGAAAGAATTATGTCCACGTTGGACGTGAAGATCGATGAAAAATTGCAATTCTCTGCGGATTTTTCTTCGCCCCCCCTTCCTCTGATTAAAAAATTGTCGGACGTAGTTCGGTAATTCGGTTTGACAGTCGAATATCCAGCCACTCGTCCGGATGACGGATGGCAGAAGGGTAACCGATTGTTGATGTCGAGTCTCAAAACGGCGCGACGTTTATACGAACGATGCCGAGAAACCGGAGACAAAAGCACGCGCTTTATTCCATATCGAGTGGCGGATTCGAGTTTCTATGGTCGGATTAACGCGCGCCCCTCCTCTCTCACTCTCCCCCTTTCTCTCTCTCTCTCTCTTTCTCTATCTCTCTCTCCATGGTATCGGTGTACGGGCTTTATGTTTGATTCTCCCAGAAACTTCTGACAACTTGCATTAGGATTGAATTATGCGCGCAGGCGGTATTGATCCTTGATAGTTCACAAGCGCCTAGCAAGAATATAATTCGCGATACTAAGTAACGAGCTTAATCTAGCAAGTCACTCTGCCGACTATCGATCGTTGCTCGAGCGTCCGGCGTACATTGGCGTGCCGAAAAAAAAAGAAGCGTTCCTCTCGCGCGCGGAACGAGAAGCGTAGCAGAACCTGCAATAAAATATCCAGAACTCTCGTTTCTTTCTTTATTATAATTTTTCCAAGGCAAAACGGAAGGTATTTCCGGGAAATGATAAATCAGAACTGTTTTCTCCCCGCGATGGAATCCAGATTGGCTTTGAGCTGCGAGAACTAAATTCAATCTGGGTTTCGCGACGGACAAAGCGCGGCGGCATGATCACCGGCCCAAAAAAATCCGCGAACCCGTATATACTGGAATGTTTGATGAAACATCGGATCGGTGCGGCGATCCGGTTCCGATTCGAACGACGTCGAATCCGTGCGAGAATGCGACCGCGCGCCGGGTTGAGAAGCGAAACACGGGGCCGGCTATGGTTTCCATGGTAACCACACAGTCGATTTTCCCGGGAAACGCTTAATTCAATATTCCTTTGGAAGACAAGCCGTCGCATATATATATATATATATATATATATATATATATATATATATATATATATATATATATATATATATATATATATATATATATATATATATATATGCAAACATATAATGTACGTCGCTCAAACGACGATGGACGATGGCTCGGACCGTGTCCTCCGCGCGAATCTGCATCTCTTGACAAAAGAAGAGCCTCGACACCTTCCCACGAATACGGCTACACTTCGCCGTGCCAATTGTATTGTGTAACGTATTATACGGTAACACGCCTTTTAACACATCGCCGGCCGACCGATCTTGGATGTTCTCCTCGCTCGTCCTCCGCGTAACGAGATTCGTCTAGACGCGGATAACTCTATTGGGCTTCTTCTACCAGCCCTCCTCTCGCACCCGCGCATCCCAAACTCTCCGCATCGCGCGATTTCGCTTCGTTTGTCGAACGCGGAGGTTACTCGTAGAATAATAAAAATATAATTCCTTTATCCTGTTTGCGCCGGCAAAAGATTCATCCGTATCGAATTTTCATCGATTTTCATTCCCTGCGAAATCGCATTTTCAGAATATCGACATAAGTGACATAGAATACCGAGTCTCCTCCTCTTCCTCCTCTCTCTCTCTCTTTCTCTCTTTCCGTCAATTGTAATCGAGTACAGGGAGATTTGCGGGAACAATCGTAACAATTTCAACTGGGATTTTTAGGCGTTTTTCACAGATAGTTCTTCTAGCGGGTTTACCGCGTATCGGATCTATATTGGAATAGTCCCCTTCGACTCCGGTTCGTTTGAACGGTGCTTTTAACGTGAATGTGCAATCACAGGGAGCGGGCACGATAAATCGGAGCAGAACTCTTTTCGCTTTCCTCCGTTTCGCTCTACGTAGGAATGCGTCGACAGTGTTTAAATCAGGTGCGGCATCCCACCGGTCCGCGCAACAAGAGGGAAAGAGCGAGGTATATAGATAGGTAGGTGGGTTACAAACTTTGTAGGGGGTGAGGAGAATAAATCGAGTCAAAGAACAAAAAGACACTTTCCAATTACGGCGAGGGTTCCGGCCTCCGTGGCCGGTGTAGCTGACGGCCAGTTAGGTACAAAGAGACGAATCGATGTCGATAACTTGGCGCGCGCATCATTTGAGCGCCAAATACCATGTCGGAAAATATCGGATTTCCCACGTAAACGAGGCGTGCCGTCCAGAGAGAAAGACAGAAGGGGAGAAAAAAGAGAAAGAGAAGGAGAGAGAGAGAGAGAGAGAGAGAGACGGTGAAGAGGAGGCCGTCGAATAATTGCATTCGTGATCGTGCGCGACCGACGGGTGTGTATGCGGAAATGATATTATTTCGTCGATATTTCATGCACGTGACCAAACCGGGACCATTGTTGATCGAAGAATATCTCTCGATCTGTCCGTCTCTGCTTCACTCGTCCGAGGACTGCCTCCCACTTGAGAACGTTGTCATCAGAGTCCGCACGGTCGACGTCGCTGCTGAATCTATGCGTGTATATCGTGCGAAATAACGATTATTATTTAAGTGTATTATCCCTATCCATAAACTGATAAAATTTAAAATAGTTGTCTGATTAAATCAAATTAAAAATTAATAAATCGCGATTTTATTTATGAAAATAATTTCTAATACTATTATTTATTGATTCGAATGACATTTAACTTAAAACTGTATTGCTGTTATTGCTGAATGTAACGATAATAATAAATGTAATACGCAACAGAGAAGCAGATACATAAATAATAGCGGTAGTACGTTTATTATATGAATATTACATAGGAAGAGAAGGAGAGAGGATCAATATTTCAATGTAGGTTAATCGTATTTCACTGTAGCTTACAATTTTAGTGAAAATCCTTATTCGCGGCTAATTTTAAACGTTACGGGAAGTCTGTATATGACAACGCTTATCCAGATTCGAATCGTCTGTCAATTTGCGATTCGCCACGTAACGTATCCAAAGGCACGAAACATATTCGTTATTTCACGTACGTTTCATGATGCGAGAGATACGATTATCGAACTCCAGATAAAAGCACTCTGGGCGCGCTGAGTTTAATTAGATTTTTATTCGGGCGCTTTATCGGAGGGTAATAAAATAACTGGGCGAATATTTAGCGACGGTACCGTATTTAGCATTGAAAACCAGCCCGATTTATTTACGCGAGTGGCCGTATCACAGGACTGGCAATTAGCGATCAATCGCTCGAAATTAAAAAATATGAAATTTTGATCTCCCGCCGATAACTGTGATTAATGGTGAGTAACGCCGATCATCGATCGATAGAGAGCGAGGATGATGGACCGGCAGCAGGATTGATTGCACACGCTCTCGACTGCATATTTTATTCGTATAAATGCCGCATCACTGACGGAAACGCTTTAAAAGCGCTGATCGGCAAAGAAATAACTATTTTTCAATTTTATTCCGTGATAATGACTGCGAACGATATTTCCAGTTACGATTTTCGACGGTAATGATTCCTTCCTCTCTCTTTCTCTCTCTTTTTTGTATACACGGATGAACGAATAGAACGACTCGACTCGTGGAGATGAGATACCTGGAATTTCTCAGGCAGCGGCGAAACTTTGTTTGCTTCGTGGACTAAGAATTAAATTAAAAGACGCGTCGTGGCAGAGAGCATCCACCGGCTGTCTGGTTGCGCATCGCGGCGATATATTACTCTCCCTCTTTCTCTCTCTCTCTCTCTCTCTCTCTCTCTTTCTGATACTACTTTTAATACTCATCAGATTGGATTCATTTATCTCCCTAAACTTTTTAGAAAATCTTCTCGATTCGCCGAGCCGTTAACGCTAAGCGGTGGGAATAAATTGAAAGTCTTTTCTCGACCGGGGAAAAGTTCTATCTCGGAACGGCAACTTTGCGTGCATCAACTTCAGTAATTAGCTTTATATTAATTAATAAATTCTCTTGCAATTACGTCCGTCTTTCTTATTCGCTGCACGTACACGGCACATAGGAATACTACAAGCGCCCTTAATTTTAATGACAAAATACTTGATTTTTGGCATCGACTTTTCTTTCGAAAAAATCTTGGAGATAATCGAAGGATTAAAATATTTCTTTGTTTAAAATTGAATTATAAAATTGAAAGAAATAAGAAATTAAAATTCTGATGTGATAATTCTTAAGCTCAAATTAGTGAATCTTAATAAATGAATTTTCTTATATTTTAGTAGAATCTCAGATCCCTCCTATTTCGAATAATTGTAAAAAAGGATAAACCATCCCGAGACGTGATTTGTTCCGATAATATAAAGACATTATTTCGTGCTTGTCTAAAGCTTGAATGCGAACCGAGACTACGCCCGACTAATTGATCGTTAAGAGCATCCCCCGGTTGAGCCAGTCCGGACCGTTTCGTGCGCTCAAACAGAGACAAGCGCTTCTTTGTTTTCGAAACGTGGAATTCTAGTACCGCAAAGCGCCCCTCGAGGGCTCATGGCTTAAGCCGGAAACGCGCGATTCGAGAGTTGCCGCTGCAGGTGCGGCCGTTCGTAGCTAAACTTCATTTACTTCAACCCTCTCCTCTCCTCCCCACGGTCTGTAACCACTCACGAGTCTGACTACGGCCCAATCAAATTAGAAGAGCATTCAAAGTATCAGCGTCATTGCGACAAATGAATTAATCTCACCTAATTTCTTAAAAACTAGTCAACGCATTGTGCAGTTCGTAATTGGCTTGAATCATAAATAACTTTCGACGCCATGACAAATTTTATTGTTGATAAGAATGAATTTTATACACGTTTACTTTGAACGCTCTTTCTCAACTCGATATTGTAGGGACTTGACTCTATCCCGCTAATAATTTATTTTCCATCAATAATTAAGCATCCCTTTCTTCCAAAAAGATAATTGTTATTTATGATTCATTACTATTTATTATACCCTCCTTATCGCAGCGTCACTACCTTCTCAATTCGTAACTTTTTTATTATCTAGGATAATATATCGGTCTGAAGCGTTAATTTTTCAGAATTCGTTAACAGAAAAACAATCAAAAACTTTGGCTTTGATTCTAAACTTTTAATGAGTGGAAACAAGACAAATTTAAAAAGAAGAGAAAACGATATTTTTCAAGAAGGAAATTACTTCATAAAATATTCTAGATGTATTTTTGGACTTTAATTGAATAGCGACTTTACGAAATTAGTAAAGTAAATTAAATTATCAGTTGGGCTCTTTATTAATTTGGGTATAATGAAAAGATAATGATTGCACTAGAGGATCTCAGATTGAGTCATTCTCTGGTTTCAAATTAGAAATACTTCATGAATACAAGTCAATATAAATTCATGTTATCCACGTAGAAATTTGCGTGCGCGGGAATGAATATTTTCTTCATTCATCGTGCGCCGTACATTCTTCGCGGTAATCGGACCGCCGGATCGTAAATTAGTAAATGGATCCTGCAATTTTAACGCGCGCTCCGTACCCGTCCACGGACATTATTTCCTCCGCATATTTTTTTTCGACCGATGACGGGCGCGACATGTCGTTAACTATAAAAACGGAGGAAAAAAAATCCGAAGTCGCAGGAATGAAATTCGAGCGAATGTGACTCGCGCTCGTCGGTGATTATTCCGTGACGTCCGTGATGCCGCGGCAAGTCGAAATATTCGCGAACGCAAATGACGAGTGAAAATATAAGGGAAAGCGTAACCAGATAATGTTTTTATAATATCGAAATGAATACGGTAGGAGATTGCTTGTTGTCTTCTCGAAATTAACGTCAAACAATCAGAAATTACGGGATTTACGAATATTGCCTAAACTCATTATTAATGCCGTGACAAAATGGAAACTTCAATAAATTATTTTTCATTGTCGAATTCGATTAACTTTTACCGAACAATCTTCCATTTTCATCTGTACGGTCGACGAAGGGTCAAAGGTTAAAACTTACCGGGCGAAGCCGAAGCTTCGCATGATATCGCGGATATCGTTGTTTCCAGACAAACCGTGATTAATCGGTTCGTCGTGTGTACACATCCCCTTTCGGACCGTAGCAATTTCTTCCATTCATTAGAACACCCTGCAGTGGGCAGCATGCCACACGCGAGCGTCGAGGCCGAGATAACCGGAAATGGCGTTTCGCGCGGGATTGCGGCTTGTTTACACATTCTCGTTAACCCGGAGATCCCTTGTGGGGGGTCTTAAATCATGGCGGAACTTCCGCGCCGCGCGTGTAAATCGGATTAACAGTAAAACGAAGACTCGCTTCATTAAGCTCCGTTATCGGAGACACGTTGCGCGATGTCGAATGGAATTCCGATTTATCGCGATTGAATCCGACTCTCTATTGACAATTCTGATTTGATATCTAATCGTTAAAAATACGTTCTTTTCTAAATTTAATCCTAAATATGTAGGTTTTAATAAACGTTATTTGTACACGTTTAGAAATTGATTTATAAATATTTCAAACAAAAATCATAGCAACTGATGAAAAATAAAACAATTCGATATTTCACGGATTTTTCTCAGTCACGTCCAATCGTTTCGGACGTCTGAGCGAAATGATTTCGCGGCGAATCCCAGCTTGTCGATGCGATTTACCTGCACTGAAAGAACGATTTTATTGAAGTATCTATAAATTCAATTAGATACAGATCTGAAAATAATTTTGTTGAACTGTCAAAATAATTATGTAGGACGCTCAAGCAATTAAATAAATAATGAGCAATACAAAATTTTGACGTTCCAGCAACCAGTTTGTGAACGTCCTACATAATTATTTTGATCCAAACAAAATTATATTTCAGATCTGTATCCAACTAAATTTTTATATTTCTGTAAAACCGTTCTTTTGCGTGCGGGATTGTTGCGGTTTTTTTGCGCGAAATTATTGGCGATCTTGGTAGAACGCTCGTGATCTTGATCGCGATTTCGATCGTAGGACCAAAGCCAAGGCAAGAATCGCGCAATCGCCCTTTCTTCCTTTCTCTTTTTCTGTCATCCTTCCTTATCGCACGCCTCGTCGCAATGAACTGACGTGTCAGCCGGCGCGCGTACTACGACCCGTAATAGGCCGTAATACACTCTCTCTCCCTTCGCTCACCCCGGCGGTTCATTCATGAACGGCGGAACGTGGCCGGAACTTTTCGCGCCGCCAACCCGACCCGCCTCGCCGGTGGAAATCGACACGGAGGCGCGGGACAAAGAGCACCTATCTCGTCGAGCATCCTCGAGATAACGCGCGTGTATGCGCACAGAGAGTGCGAAGGGAATAACAGCGTGCGCGCGCGCGCGTACTGCCGAACGATATCCGAAACGCTCGGAGGCGAAAGAGCGAACTGGAGAAGGGTATTTTCTCGTTTTGCCCTCGTATCGAAAATCCGCGGCGAAAAAAGGGAGGAAAAAGCGAAGCCGCGCTTTACCTCCCGGATTTTCGGATGCGAAGTAACCGCGCACAGCGTGTATATCCGACGGAGCTAAATACACCGTGGTGTACATTATATTTATATGTACCTTCGATGTATCGCGAAAATCCTTGGTCTAGCTTTTCCCGCCTTCTCTCGTTGTCTCATTTCACGAACGTTCTATGTATTTATTAAAGGGTCTGTGTTTAAAATATCATATGTACATGTATTCGCGCTCATAATAGAGTTCAAACAACAGTAGAGGAATCCGCGTTTACCTGCCGTTCCATCAACTCGGTCGGGGCAAAATTCACCCTAAGAAAACACTGTGCTGCGTCTTCGCAGGCAACGGCGGTGGCGACGGCGGCGACGCGCCGTTAAATGGCGCCGTTAATTCCGAGCTCCGTTGGTCGTCCGGCGCCCTGGAAATCCGTGAGTCCACGACGGCGGGTAAACACGCCGTCGCAAACGCGGAAATACATCCGGGCGATATTCTGTTAGTCGAGCCGCCACTAGCGGGTTGTCTCCTGCCCGAGTTCTACGGCACCCATTGTCAGCATTGTTACGCGAGGTGAGGAGAAAATTACCGTCGGGTTCTCTCACCCGGGTCCTCTCTTTCCCTCCCGGATTAAATGGACACGAGCCTTGGGCGACACGTAATCCACTGTGTGTAGCTTCTGCTTTGTCTACGTGCGCAAGCTCTCCTCTCCCGTTATCCGCAGCTTTTTACGGATAAACTCGCGACGGCAAGAGAGAGAAAATGGATTTCATTAACTCGAGCGACGCCCGGGCAAAACGCACGGCGAACGACATATGCGGACGGAAAAAACTCGTTATTACGCGAAGATAAAAGCCGCGCTGACCGAGCCGCGAACAATTTCAGAACGGCACGCATGTTTAAAGGCGACGTCCGAAGTCGGATTCAGAGCGCGAACAAACACAAACGTACAACTTGTCTCAACAAGTGCAAACGGCGCCAGTGGTTCGAGTCCGGCTTTAAAGAATAAAGAATAGATTTTCAAGACATTATTTAAATACTTTTCATAAATTTTATTCGTTTTCTAAATTAATTTCACGAAATTTTACAAAGCGATTTAGATTCGTTAAATTGTTCGTTATATCTGGAATCCATCACTTGAAATTGTCGTTCGAATCTAAATTTACCTCGAATTGAATCTTGACCTGCGCGGCGATAGTTTTCCCCTCGACTTTTCCATTTTCGTCAATTTACATAATTCCTTTTCTCTAGACTAACCCTCTGGATCCCGTTCTCCTTTCGAGCGATTTACGAATATTCGGAAAATTTTTAGATTAAGAGCGCCGATCGGGTGCCCGAATTGCAGCTGCGTCGCCTTTTGCGGAAAGAAATGCAGGAACATCGCGATGGCGACGTATCACAAGTACGAGTGCAAAGTCCTGGCGTTGCTGATAGGTAAGAGCATGAATGGACGATGTCAGTATAATGTACAGAGCGTTCGATAACAGACGTAGTTTCAGCGGACATTGCGATAACAGACGTAATTTTGGTTCCCTGCCTGTGTAAACGTATTTGAACTTCTGCCATAAGCTCTCGCGACGTTTAAGATTTTGATTCGTCACATTTTTCATATTTTATTATATAATTTAATATATATATAATATATATAATTTAAAATATTCTGAAAAATAAAGTCTGTCGAAGATTCTTGCCGAAATTTTTTAAAATTCGATATAGCTGTTAAATATTATTAATCAAAATGTTTTTTTTTTTCTAATAAAATTCTATACAAGTTTCTTACGAAGAGTACGTGCATCAAGTGCATTTGATGCGGCAATTAGTAACACGCGATGCGATAATTAGCGAAATAATAAACTTCATCATATTCGAGGTATTTTTCTCTTGCCGAGTAAAAGCTGCACTTTATACACGCGCAACCTGGCATTATCTTGAGCGCTCTACGGGCCAAAACCCTTATAGGGTAATTACAAGCCGCTCTTAAATTCCTCCCCTTAGGCTCCGGCATGAGCGTGCTCAGCATGGTCGCTCTCCGGATGGTGACGCAGGAGGGCTCGCGAAAGTGTTTGAAGATCTACGAGGAGTTAAAGAAGAACGCCGTGGAAAAGGTCGCGATGCCTTTGGCGGCTTCATTTACTACGATGACGACGACGACGACGCCGGATACGCGCGACATAAAATTGCCGGCGAGCAGCAAATCGGCCAAAAGAAGAATCAGACGGAGGAAACTCAAGGAATCTAGACGAGGCGAGGAAATTACCGAGATGAAGGAGGAAAAGGGCACAAAGGAGCATCGCGAGGGCGACGACGAGAGCGTCGACGTGGCTCCGTACAACTTGGTGACGCACGCGGACAGACGGACGAGCAAAGACTTCCTGGAGAGATCGCTGATGGCGGCCTTTCTGCTCAAGTGCCTGCAGAGAGTTGGCTTTTTCGCATGCCCCACGCCGGACGACGGTACTTATCATCAGCCACTTTACACCGTAATGTACGCCGACTCCTTCTCGCGGGAGCTATATTTAACTTTCGGGATAATTTACCGGATCGCGAGTAATCGAGATAGAGAGAGAGAGAGAGAGAGAGAGAGAGAGAGGGGGTGGGAAAAAATGTGCTTGCTCGCGTGGAGGATGAACTTTCGATTCAGCAGATTCTCCGCGCGGCGTCCGCCCGCTTGTGCCGTAAAATCGTAATTTTAACGGCGTTCAGCGGATAGAGTCGCGGAAAGTTTTTGCCGAGAAGCCAAGAATAGAGGGAGAAGAGAAAATAGAGGAGTGCACAGAATGCTACACTAATATCGGAAACTTTGGTGAGTTCGCAGAAGTCCCGGGGGTCGAGGAGATCACCGTGGCCGCCCTGCTGTTGAGGAACCTGCAGCTGCTCCAGTTCAACGCCCACGAGTTCTTCGAGACGCGAATGAGCGCGGAGCATCGATTTCGTGGCAGCCGACCGATCTACCTCGGCGTAGCGATTTATCCCACAGTCGCCCGTTTCAATCACGATTGCTATCCCGCGGTGACGAGGTGAGCAAGGGAAAGATAAACACGTTCTCGCGCAGATACGTCTTTCACGGCAGGTACATCTTTCTCTGTGGAAAATCAAGCTTTTTGCGAAGAGAGGTGAGACCTAATGCAATCGTCGCGAGCGATCGGCTCATCGTTGCTCTCTCTTGTTAAAGATGATATCTTCCTGAGAAAAAACACTTAAGATGCGTCCAACTTTTACACATTACGCACGCGGTCTCATTAAAGTCTCGACGAAGTACGCGTGATTCCTGATTTGCATATTAATAACATGGTCGCGTTAAAGAGTACACCGCGACGTGGTGAAAGCTAATTAGTATAACCAGTCGGTACACAATTGCCTGTGTCATCGCGCGCGAATTATTAATCGACCGCCCGCAGTCTGTTAAGCGAAGTTTCTCCAACTGGTTTCTTCCAACAACTTCTCCGCGTTTTGTAGCCGGAAAACTCCTTTGTCTTTCCGCCAAAACAAATTCTCTCACTCTCATCGAATTTACACGAGTCCACGAGCTCTTGCAGAAAACTAACTAAATTGATGGAGAAACGAAATAATCCTCGCGATTCGATTCTTTTTAAATAAATAATTTCAACGGTATTCAAAAGACATTTCGAAATAAATTTATTCAATGTATCGAAATTATTTGAAAGATGAACAACGTAATCGAAGAGAATTAAGTTCTTCTCCTGAGAAATATCGATATTTCTATTCCGGACCCATTAACGCTAATTAAGTACGTGGATTTTCGGGCAGCACTAAAGTGCGTCTGTGATGACTTCGTGGGTCGCGGCCATTATACGCGAAATTACACCAGCGCGCTCATTATTCCGTAATGTCACTCGTCTGCACTACTCTCGGTGCGAGCGGAAATTGTTACTGTTCACGTTATTAACGCCGGGGCTATTGTAATGATTATGATTATTATTTCATTGCAAAATGATTGCGTCGCCCTTTCCATTTTTCGATTTATTAACTCGTATACTTGATAATAACTTTCGTTCGGATAAGGACCGGTTAATGACTTTTAACGTAATATTTGGCCGTTTGCCATCGTGCACTTGATTGAAATAAAATATTTATTTTAAAATATTTAAATAATATTTTTCTAAAGAAACATGCAACATGTACAGGTATATTAAACAAAAAATATAAAAGTATAAAAATATAAAGTATTAAAATATTAAAATATTAAAATTTAGTGTCAGGGAATATACTTTCTACAATTTTCTTATAAATTTTTGACGCTCTGGAAGAGGCAATTTAACTTATTTGGTACTTTTAATTTATAGTCGTCGTTTATAAAAAAATCTTTTAGTTATAATTAATTGACGTAGTTATCAAACACCGGCAGAAGATTTTTACTTTCGGTGGCGCATGTGTTAATTTTCGCTACGACGCGCGTTAGTTAACAAAGTAGGATTATCAGAATCTTCCTTTTATCGAATCGCAGATACTTTATCGGCCGACATATCGTAATAAAAGCGATACGCAGTCTGCGGCCTGGCGACGTTATTGCCGAAAACTACGGGCCGATATTCACGAAGAGGACCCTCGCCGAGCGTCAAAGGACGCTGGCGGGAAGATATTGGTTCCGATGTACGTGCAAAGCCTGTCAGGAGGATTGGCCGCGCTTTGAGAATCTGACGAATGATTCCGTCAGATTGAGGTAAGTCCATCTAAATTCTTCGAGATCAAGCTCATTAACGAAGTAATTTGATTTAATTAAACAAACGACCGTATCGGCGCTCCGCTTAAGTTTCTCTCCGGCTAAACGTTTCCATGTCGACAGATTAACGAAGTAATATGTATCGGAATGCAAAAAGTTATTCGTTAACGACGAACGCTTCGCGACGTACGTTTTAATTAAGACGGTTAAAGCTTTCTTTCGCGTTGTTTAATCCGAAAATCCCCGATTTGAACGTCCTGAAAAAATCGAGAGATGTTGGTAAACCGAGTTGGTAAACGAGTAACGAGTAAAGGCACAAGAACATCACGCGGGAATAACGAGCGATCAAAAGAAAGGGAGTGAATGAGCGAAAGAGGAGGGGGAGAATAGAGAGTGAAACAGAGATGTTTTTCGAGATCGTTAAAAACCACAAGATCTGATGAAGCGTGTTCCTCAAAGGGAAGAAGTGCCTGTACCGTAAGGATGCTCCTGTCGTCAAAGGTACTTCTGTTCGTCGTCGTAAGATTCTTACCAACTCCAACGACACGGCCAGGTGCTTTTATCAGTTTCGCGGTAATTTTCTGGGTAGTAGCACCACTACTCGTTACGTTGCGTCTTTCATGTCAACAACGAAGCGCGGCTCCGTCGACGGTATTTCTCTTAGAGAAATAAATCACAGAGTTCTTTGAGAGCGTCAGACAAAAGTTCAATTACGAGTAATTATTTCATCATCACGCTAACGCAAATGTAATTCTTTTAAGTGCGCGTCTTCATTTCTTTCTTTGGGGGATCGATTTAATACTGACTGAAGCATCTTTACGTTCCGCATTTTTTCCGATATACTATATCTTTAATTATATTCGTATAGAGTATTAGCAAGCCGAATGGATAACAAAATCATGTTCTTTAGATAATCTTAAATGGAACTGGCTTCAACATTCTAATTTTTTGTGGCTTTATTACATAATATACATAAATGACACAATAAATGAAAAAATTATGATAAAAGATGATTTTACTTTTATTGAGGAAAAAATCGATTCCAAATGTATTCCAATTGTAATTTAAAAAATCGTGGTTTTGGAAAATTCTTCTATAATTCAAAGATACTATAAAGATTATTAAACTTGCATTGCATTTTTTGGCGTCTTAAAATTAATATCATTTTTAATAATTTTGTGGAGATTAATTAAAAACGGAAGATAGAAACGTAGAACCTTCTGATATACATTATAATTCGATTTGATTTCAATAACGATTTTTATTGATACAATAAAGTCCTTGCGACAAGAAAGAATCCACGAAATATCTTTTGACATTTTTCCCTCTTGAGGTGTGCTACGGCAGGATGCGACGGACTGCACTCGCGAGCCCAGCAGGGTAAGCCGATAAAATGCCCGGGCTGTCAGAAGAAAATCTGTTTGGAGGATCGGCTCGCGTGCCTGCGGGAGTGCGAGGCTCTCTACGACCGTGGATTGGCCGAGATGGAGGACGAGAGGGTCGACGAGGCAATCGGGACACTCTGCGACGCCCTGAAGAGATTTCACCAAGTCGCCTGTCCACCGCATCGGGACACACACCTGACCGAAATTGCTTTAAGCTCCTGTCTGGCTGACTACGGGAATACTTGGCGACCGGCGGCGCTTTGAAGAGCGCACAGACGGAGAAGGAAGCTGATTTGAACAGATCCTAACCACGGCGATCGCGACGGCGGTTCTTGAAGATGTCCTTCGAATAAAAGAGGAATGCGTTTGATCGTAGGACATGGTCGAACAAATTTGACCGACGCACACTGCGATACGCATATAGCCGCCCAATATCATCTTTCAGACGAAAATGTATTGTTTATTAACATTTTTAAAAACGTAATAAATTCACATGTTTTCTCTGACGACTTCGTCATTGATTGGCTTAAAAGAACTGAGATGAGACAATGCTGAAGGTGATTAATCAATAAGATTTGTGCAATACACACGGAAAGATGGTTTTGCTGAAATATGTAAAGATTTAGCTAAATACAGATCTGAAAATAATTTTGTTTGAACCAACAAAATGATTGTGTAGAACACTGGTAGAATGTTAAAATTTGTTATAACATTGTCATCGACGCTTAAGCGTTCTACATAATTATTTTGATGGTCCAACAAAATTATTTTCAGATCTGTATCCAGCTAAATTTTTAGATACTTCAAAAATACTGTTCTTTCCGTGTATTCTTTTTATCTTTGTAAAGTCGATTAATATTCTACTTAATGAACATTTTTTTCTTTAGATGGCCATCCTAATTGAAATTTTCTGTGGCAATTCTTTCTCGGGTTCTGCGGCAATTTGGCTCGAATCTTTGGATCGCGCGGGAGAGGAGCGTTATCTTTATTGCCTTTATAAAATCGCCAAGCAATATAATAAAAACCTCCCGCGGGAGGAAGATATAGAATGAAAGGATTCCGCCCACCGCGCGCGAAACGATGTCACGTCGGCCGCATAACAATTCGCACGCGTTATTACCCGCCCATACATACGCATCGCACTTCGGCCTCTTGTATCCGCAACGATTATCGGCACACGGACAGAAACAGGTAGTGATAATTGATATTGCGAGCGTGAAACGGCTGCGCGAATAGATGCTCGGTATCGGGAAATTAGCGGCCGAGGCGTTTACCGAGGCGTTGACCTGGAAGCCAACTTTTTTAATTTCGCCTGCACACAGAGCGCAGGCAATCAATTGGTTCATCCGAGATCTCTCCTGATTGCCTTCGCTGCGCGTATACCCGTGTATATGTGTGCACGGTGTATCGCATCTCTATCTGTGAAAACATACGGTCGGAGAGTCTCTGATAAGTCGTACGGCTTTTTGCTCATCCTCTCTTTCTTCTGCCGCTCGCGAAAAACATGGAATTCTGCCAATCTTAACGTTAAGAAATCCCGTCGTCTCGTTTAACAGCTACGCCGTATTTACGATAGACCCGCGGAAAACGCCAAGAATTATTTACAGCGAGATAAAGTACACTTTCATTCTCCATTCTCGCTCTTCCACACTTTTTAAATTATAGTATTTGGAGCGTATATTTTTAAATTCCCTCTACCTTGTTCCTGCTTATTTATTTTGTTTTTTTTTTAAAAAACAAAATGGTTTCATAAAATTATTTTTCTTTCGCATATGCAGACGACGCTCTCTCTGCGTGATAGACCGTGTATTTATTATCGCATGCGGCAAAAATGCATACAGACTGTCGGATGTATATAGCGGATGCGCGCTCACGTATTGCATATTATATATCCGGATTAAAGGACTCAAATCCGACACAACCCGTTAACCTTTTTCTTCTGTTCGTGACAATCGCTACCCGCTGTACAACGGCGTGTTGAGCCGTTATTTTCGAGAGTGCACTGTGCAATGCGTCGAAAATACAATAAGTACATTAGCAAATTTTCACAATGATTCACTATTTCTATATATAATAAAAATGAGAATTATGAGAATATTTTTTCAAAATGAGGACTTGTTATCAATATTTAATTCTTGTACAATAAACGTATGTACGTATGTATTGTTCATAATATTTTATAAAGCAGAGATTTGCTTCAAATTTAAAAATATTTCAAAATAAAAAAAAACAATATCCTCTTATGCAGAGATTCGCGTAGATAACGCATTCTGCGCTACAGATATATGCAGAATTTAGCGTAATGTAGAAGCAAGTACGAATGTCGCAATTTATAATTCATAATGACGAAGCCGAATCCGTTGTGTCAATTATAGCGTCGGGTACTGCTGATCGTTGCTACACGAGATTATAACGCTGGGACAGAAAATTAATTGATATATACCTTGCGAAAGGTGATTAAGTGCCGCCGTAATACCGGTATTATTGGAAATTCTCTATGACGGGAACGCATTATACCTATAACTTCTCCCGGGCTCCGATCAACATCGTCGCTGTGAAATTACACATATGTGAAATGCGTACGTACAATTCCGCTGGGGACTCGTCAATTGCATTACCTCAGAAATTCCTCCGCGGTGGAATTAAAGATTAAATATCTGATTCATATTCAATGACGAATTCGCAATATTCTGTCCGTATTTCATAGCCGCGCGCGCACGAATCGCGCCATTTTATTTCAAGTACGCTGTAAATCTCGGGATTTCATGGAGGACAAATTGATAATTGAATAAAATTTATCAATGCACATATACGTACACTTGCCGCTATTAATTATATTTAATTTGAAATTCATTTTCACCGGCATTCTCGTTCCGCTCGACTCAATCATAATTACCTTTCCAATAAAATTGCGGATTCTTCGTCAATACATTCTTGTGTTCTCCGAACATTTTTTGTTTACACGATGAGATTATAATCGAGGCAATGAGGAAGTATCAGGATAAACAAGGGGATCGAATGAAACAGAACGCATATTCGATTTGTGACTTTTGCGATTTTTTTGGTAGATTTATTTTTTATAATGCACATGTTTCTCGTGAAAAAATTAAATTCCGTATATGAAATTAGTATTTAGAGTTTCACGTTTCGGTACAAAATTCATTGGGAGAGGGGGGAGGTCAGTCGACGGACGACTGTATCTCGGGACACGCTCGGATGACGACGACGACAACGACGTCGTGTCCGGCGTCCGTCGAGGTCTTTTGATAGATTTTCTTTTATTTATTCTTTTTTTTCTTTATCTCTCGAAAGAGTTGAATGTCTCCTCGATCGGGATTTCGCTTCTTTTTCTTCTGTTCTTCTCTTTCGCTTCTCGTCCACGCTCTCTCTCCTACGTTTATATATATGTATATATATAAACTCGAGTATCGCCTTTATCGCGTGAAACTCGAATCGGATCTAATTGACTGTCGCGACGTGATACTCCTTTTTATTGCGATTGTTTTTGCCCGGTGGACACGACGCGAATGCACGACGGAAGTTTCGAGCGAGAAGGATCACGCGCGGCCGCGGCTCCTCCTTCTCCGGCGAATCTCTCGTTCGCCCTCCTAACCGGCGGGAACTCGAGTCTGCGTCCCCCGATGACGAGAACCGAAAAACATCGATGTCGAATCGCGAAATCTTGCAAACGCGGCACTTAATCCGCGAGCGCGTTCGCGGAGAACGCGAGATCTTCGGAAACGGCGAAAACAATCGCGCGCGCTATCGAACGCTCTGTATGTTAAAGAATTTCGTCGGAATGCAAACTCGCTCCCCGATCGGGAAAGATATTTAACATACAAAGAGCACCGACGCTCACGGGAGATCCCTTCCGCTTCCCCCGGACGCACGGAATCCCCGCGAGTTTTCCCGCGAATGTTCAGCGGCTAATGGACCGCGCGCGCGTCGCGTACTCTCGCGTCGAACTCTCCTCCCCGCGAACTTTCCGCGTCGCCCGATCGTAAGCCATCCTGCAACTTTTTCGCAAACGAACACGATCGCGATTGACTGACGGCCGTGTCGAGATGTCTCGGCGACGGCGATAAATCCGAATGACGAAGTACACGAACTGATTTTCTCAGTTTCTTTTTCGTTCTTCCTCTTTTCTTTTTTTTTTTTTAAACCGCGTGTAATGTTTGGCTGCTGGATTCGCTCGTGATTCGTTTTCTTTTCGGTTTTGTCCTCACGGCTTTGGTTTTCGTTTTTTTTAACTCTGATATTCACTGTTAACACATGCATTGTTCTTTTTTTGCAGTTACAATCTGCACGCCCGCTTCGGCGCGCCGCTTGAAATTTTTGCTTGTTCCGCGCCTCTCTCTCTCCTTCCGCCGTCTCGAGAGGCGGAATGCTCTCTCTTGGATCTCTTTTTTCTTTTTTTTTTTTTTTTTTTTATTTCTTTCTACCGTGTTTTTTCGTGGGAACGCGCGGTTACGTTAGACAACGGAGGGTGATTGCGTTAGACAACGCGGCCCGAAGAGTCGCCACGGGCTTTTGTCCCAACGGATGCGGATTGCGGTGTAATAGAAAAGCGGAAAAACGCGCGGATGACGCGTCGATCGATAGCATCTCACGTCCGCTGGGTTCTCTCCTACGGAGTCGAATGAGAAAAAAAAGAAAGGAAAAATCACGGCGAATCGAATCGGCGTTCGATCGCCTCGCTTATTTTATTACGCTATTCGGTTGGCAAAGTGTTGCAAATATATAAACGCGCGTCCGCCGTAACGTAACCGCGTGTTTTATCTCTCTCTTTCTCTCTCTCTCCACTTGGCACCACACTCACGCGCACACTCTCTCTTTTTACCCTCTTCTTTTTATTCCCTTAAATTCTGACTAATCGGATGTTTCGTAGGTACTTTGAAGTACCCGGAACCTCTCGATCTCTCAGATTTTCATTTACACAAACAAATATTATGCAATTTTACGAAGACTCGATACACACTCGGGTGGCGTGGCAAACGCTACTTCACAAACGGGACGTGGTAGGACAGTGAGACACAATTAAAGACGATCATCGGTGGTGATATATACGGTAATGTCTTGGGCGGAATCCTCTTGTCGGTACCCAGACAGAGGGTACGACTACCGCGTGTCAGTGGTGGCAAGCTGGGACAAACTGTATTCGCGAGCAACGATTTTGAATATGCATATCCATCGACGCGATTAGCGTGCGTAAAATCCACGCCTGTACGTTTTCTCACGAAAATATGCGTTTCTGTACGTATTTCGCGACGCGCACATACCGATGCGTTTGCGCGCGCGTTATCAGAAATCGTTCTTCATTCGCGAATACATTTTGCGCATCACTGGTCGACAAGCACAGAATTACGACGACGGAAACAATAAACACTATGGATAACGCTACACCCAAACGACACGAAGACGTTAGTGTAAGATTAGGATGTCTTTTTCTAATGGACCGTTGTGATGTCAAGATGATCTCGCAGACGTTTGTGTCGCCTGGATATAGACGGAAATCAGAAAGTCCAATAAAGTTTCGCCAAATATAGAAATGCTTCAATTTTTCTTTTTAATTTTTTTTTTTAGAGAAAGTAGACGTATATATTTATTTTTATTTATCCGTCGACGATACTACAAACTAAAATTTTAAAAATTAGTTTCATGCAAAATTATATAAAGTTTGTTTTCTCTCTCTCTCTCTCACTCTCATTCTTGCTCTCTTTCGTACTCTCATGACAGTCTACGATATTCGTATTGTCAGTCAAGCCGATGTATGTGATACGCCCGGCTCTTGTTCCGAAAAGTCAAATCGAGTCGATTGCCGCACGCAAGCGGGTCAGTGATTTAATATTTAAAAAAAAAAAAAGATCTGCCCGGTGCATGGTCGACCGATGTCAATTCCAGAAACAACCGGACGATTTACTCACGCGCAGAGGTCTGTGAGGTTTCACGTTGAGGAGTCGCCCTCTCTACTTGCGGCTGACCCAAAGTGCCCTTAAACTCGATAATACGAATGATGCAAATACGTGGTCAAAAAAAAAAAAAAAAAGAAAGGGACCGCATTTCAGTGCGCCTTCGTGCGCCGCTCGCAGCCCGGGAAGACTCGCAATGTGACACCTCACGAGTTTTCGCGCCCAATTTCATGACTAACCAATAATGAATAAAGTCAAAACAATAATCGCTAATTAATAATATACCGCCGGAGACCCACCAGGGGTCAATATTAACAATTGTAAAAATATGGCCAAGATAAATGCTATTACAATAATCGTTTCTGCATGTGATCGCCTGTAAGATATAAGAAAATCGGAATCACGGCCGCATTGTCATTCTCGAGCATCAAAATTGTACTGCGCTTACTTTATGCTCATTGATCAACGCAATCGTCTCACAATTAATAGTACAATTTTGAAACGCTCAAGGATAACGGCAACGGCGACTCCAATTCTTCTTACTAAAAGAGTGAAAGCAATACGGTAGCTAATCAATTTCCAAATTTAAGCCGAAAAGAAACGACTTACTTCGAGACAGGCAAAATATTCGAGTGGGACTCGTTTATCAGTATCCACGTATCGGTTTTCACTACTTCTTTTGATGGAAATGTTATCGAAAGTGAAGAAAGCTCGCGGAGAAATGTAGCAATAAACTCAAATATCGTATATATGAAACGATTTATAATGCGCCTCACCGGAGAAAAATTAGAAGTAATGTACGAAACAAGAAATACACAAAAAAAAACAGAAACAAAAAAATATATACTATATAGATATATCTATCTCTTGCCGCGCTCGAATTCATCGCTCTGTACTCCGTAATTGCTTTACCCTTCTGTCCGAATTCCCGAAACGAGAAGCATGCGGCCATTTCTCACGAGTTCTTTCAACGAAATAATTGAAATCAAAGCCTAGATATCAGGGGTGAAACTATGTTATCTCGCTAAAAGAACCCGTCGAGGAACAGCTGTACACTTTTCAATTTTCATACGTATCTTAATTTTAATTTGCTTTCGTGGAGAGAGTGTGGAGTAGTGTTTGTTGATTTTTTTGTTATATTTTTCTTTTTTTGGATTTTTTTGCAATTGTTTTATAGTTGTTTCCAATGCTGCAGTGTATAACGGGTGTTGGTGTTATATGTTAAAAAGGAGTGTCCTGCGGTAATAGCGCGTTACTCTGTCTCAGTTAGGCGGTGCTTTCGGTGGTGGTGTTCTGCACCGGTTGGCTCTCCTGCAAACATACACATTGACGAACATTATTCGTTGCATAAAATTGCAAGGTATCATGAGAATAGCAATTATGCAACGCGTAGTTGGAATATCTTTACTATAATTGTCTGTACATCTTTTTTAAGATATTATGTTAAGAGCTATGTGTAGAAAATGCAATTCCTTCTAGAAAACAAGAATGAAAGGAGGAAAGATGAGTTACAGAGAGCAAGAAAATAAATCGGAAGATCTGGTTCGTCACACCTAACGCCGGAAGTGTAAGTGAGTGAAAACTGCGGTAACCGAGACGAGCTTCTGCGAGATCGAAATGAAGAAAAAAAACAAAACGACGTTACCTGTGGAGCAGGGGCAGCGGCAGGTGCATCCGAATCTTTAGGTGCATCAGACTTCTGCTCCGACTGAAAAGAGTACAAAGAGACACGTGCAAACAGTGTGTGCTAAGCGCTCTGAATTTGTCGATGGATCGCGCATTCGCACTCTCCTAATCAAAAGGTTTCTTTCATTTCAAATTGCAAAATCCCCATGTCTGCTCCGGAGTTACATACGAATCTCTCAGAGATCGATCTGATCGATTCCATAAAATTAAAAGAAAATTCATAAAATTATAAGTTAATTATGTTTTGATATTGAAATTAAGTGTAAAAAAGCGGAATTGTGACCAGCTTGATTTCTGACAGACTCATATATTAACTTCTGATTACAATTCGCATATAAGGTGCGCGATCGAGTGCACGTACGAGAAAAGAAGTAAATGTTGACGAGTGCAATCCGTTGATGAAGTAATAGATATTTACAGATGTAAGTGACTCACAATATATTACGACAATGCAAATTTTCCTGAGATACGCATTCTTTTTTTATAATGCTAATTGTATATGGACATTCATTGTAGTTTTCAATTAAACCGGATATTTGCATATATGCAAAAATATATTCGTAAACTAAAATCGTCTGTTATTTGTCGTCAGTAAAGGATATCTAGATAATAAGAATTACCTACCACTTTGAGTAAGAAAGGGTAGAATCAATAATACCTTTGTAGATTTATCGCAGGACTCGGGAGGGATATCGGTGACCTGTGTTTGAAGAGAGGTGACGGGAGAGGAAGCGGGATTAGGAGATTTGCGTTTTGTCTCCGCAGATGGCAAATTCTCTACCGTGTTCGTCTGTTGGCTCGACGTCGCACGAGGTCGTCGTACTAATCGTCGTCTGTAACGTGGTCGTGGATTTCTCCGCGAATTACCGAGTTGTGCATTTTCGCCAACAGCCTCGTCATCGGTCACCTAATTTTACAATATACCTAATTTCGGTATGCGGGTGTTTTGCCGATTGTAGAAAATTCGTTAGGATGCTCGTATAAAATACTTTATTGTTTTACAAAGTGTTAAAAAAAAAAGTTATTCGCAAATAGCACAGAACATATACTCCGTGCGCAGATAATGCATTGGTATAAGAAATTATATCTTGTTCAATATACGAGTATAATCTAGGGAATGTATCTAAAACAATGTTCTTATAAAGTCTAATACTACTCAATTTTCTTTTTTTATTATAACTATCGTGCAGATTTAAACAGCTAGTTCAGACTTAAACACGATTTTTCATTTGCAAGAATGCAAAATTGAATAAACGATGTGCAAAATCCGTTGATTACTATAGAATAATACAGTATTGTTGTCAGAACGAAATAATAAAGGGATAATGTACACCATTTAGGTGCAAACAACCGAGGTGAATTTTGTGGTGTACCGTGTTTGATGTAACAGAAATTAATGTACAGCAGAACCAAACTGTTTTAAACTGATTGCAGATAAAATATACAAAGTATTTCACCTACAGTTCCGAGGCAGTATCTCGAAACGTCTTAATCAACGAAGAAAAGATGTTATAAAAATTCTAATACAAGAATACGATATTCTCTCAGAACTAAAATACTTTCCTCATGTGATTTTGAATTAATTGTTGTCAAGTCGTTCCTATTTCAAATTAATATTACAATTGATACAAGCAATAATTTAGATCGAGAAGTATATTTTACTTTTAATTAAATACTCTTTATAACTCTCTCTCTTGTCTCCGAGAAGTATTTTAAGCATTTTCTAAACATGATACAATTTAATAAAGAAGTGTTAAAATGTATAATCTCGGAACTGGATGAAACAACGCATGTAAGATTTAAAAAACATGCCAATTCGCAATTAATTAATATGTTAATAGTTTGACACTTTTGTCTAGTCTCGCTGTGACGATATTAAGAAACGCTAGCTTGGCTAGGGTTAGATACTAACCCTTACCTGGCCATCCTGGCTGCGAGGACGTCGTGGCGGACCACCACCTCTTCCTCCGCGGAAATTGCGGCGGAAGTAACGTCGTGATGGACCACCGCGTCCACGACCACCACCGCGCGGCGGAGCGCCACCCTCGCCGCCGGTTCCTTCCGCTTGCTCACCACCTTCGCCAGCATTATCTCCCTGCTGTTGCGATGGATTGGGCCCGGAACGCCGTCCTCCACGGTAATAACCGTCATAATGACGACGCAGCCTATAGCGACGCTGTTGCTGCTGTGGCTGGCCGCCTCCCTCGGCGTTTGCGTCATCGCCGACCTTTCCTTCGCCTAAATCATCAAACAGGCAAATCACTCTTAATATCCGAAAGAACAAACAATTGCGATTTAAACGAATTTAAAGCCAGCGTACCTTGATCATAACCCTCCTGGCCTTCGCGTGATCTACGATTTTGCGGTCGACCATTGCCGCGTCTCGGATACACCCAGTGGATACCGCGATATCCGCGACGTTTGTCCGCGGCGTAGGGTGAACCTTTTACCGCTTCACCCGCTGGGCCGGTGACATTGGCAGCCTCGTGACCTTTCTCACCGATAACGACGTCGAACTCGACGACCTCGCCATCTCCCACGCTACGCACGGCCTTTCTCGGGTTGTTCTTGACGATGGCCGACTACAATTACATATAACATCGACTCATAGCATTTTTATCTTAAAAATATTGATTAAATATAACGCATTAAATATGAGACTCTTACTTGATGAACGAATACATCTTCCTTGGTATCGTTTCTGAAACAGACAGGTCGAACAATTGTGTTAAAAGCAATCGATGTGCATACAGTAAGTTTTATTATCTAAAATTTATATAAAATTCGGTATTTATAAATAATTTATAATTATTTCTATAATTCCGGTAACAATAATTTCGTGATGCAGTCTACTGCAATTACACGAAACAACTCTGAATGTCAATTTCAAATTCAGATTTTCATTTTAAAAAAATCTGCGTCGAATTTTCGTTAAATAAGGAAGCATAATAATCGCTATCTGTCTATTGCGTACAACAGAAATTCGGCATAATCGTATCAGTACGAGATCCGCGTAATTTACATTCTGTACAAAGTTGCGGCGTTTCTACAATGTACACGATACACGCGTCACACGTAACAATATGTATGTACATCAGTCTCACGCATGAATTCGCGAATGTACAGACGTAATCGGAATCCATGAAGCTGCGGAGCAAAGCACGGAGTAGAGAGGTCGTTGAACTCCGCGGTGCACAGGAGAGAAATACAACGCGTACATAAAGCCAGCTGTCACAGCTAGATAGCGACTCCCCTCTATCGCACGCAATCAACAAAAGATGAATCAGGTACGAAAATCAAATCGAACTTTCGAAATCAAACGGAATAACCGAAATTATTGGTCTCGTTATTCGTTTGATTACTTTTACGAGATTATTATTATTATACTTAATTATTAACTTAATTATTATATTTTTATACACTCCTAGAAATTTTCATTTTTTAAATTCTCTATAAATGAATTCACTATCTTCCTAATTGTCAACTTTATCAGTTGTACAAACATAAATCTATTGTAGCGAAATTTTATTGTTTGCCTCAGAACATGGATCAGTGCCGAATAATTAATAGGTACAATCCAATGGGTATCGAGGCGGAATGTTGCTCTCCCATTGTAGTATAATCGAGTTCGCCGAATTTGCGACGGACACGACGAATGAACAATGGGGACTCGGTACTCTCGATAGACTATTAGATTCCAATAAAACATATGAACAAACTTTCCGGCCTATTAGATACCTTCATTCACCTTTATTAATTTCGCCGATTTGCAGAGAAATTTATCCCGGAAGTGTCTTCGAATAATTCTGAGCGAGTTTGAAACAGATTCTCGATTTTATTTTCAATTGTTAATAGCCACGTTGTAAAACAGCTTTCTCTCGCGTATGTATTTAAAATTTCAAAATTTTTAACACCGCTGTAACCATTGCAAGTCCAAGACACAATTCGCATGTTGTTACTTTAATAAATTTATGACATTTTTTTTTAAAAGTCACTCGTAAATAAGTCTGAATGAGCAACAAATATGTGAAACATAAAGTTGAAATCCCTTCCTCCCAAAAGTATAAATTTTCATTCTGAAAGAAATACACGATACTATCTTTTACTATCTTTCACATATATAATATTCTTTCTACTTCTAGCGAGATATTACGTTTTTTAAAAAGATAAAGTGATATTAAAATAAGAGATACAACTATCGATAATATTTTTACAGTTCTCGAGACAGGTACTTGAAACTGCAAAAACCAGAGTACACGACACGCGACGATTTGCTTACAATCCAAGGAAAGCGTTTTATATCTGTAAACAGTTGTGTATCGTAACAGCCGTTTCTAATATTTTGCGACACATCGGCGTTGGCGTCAGTGAAAGTGCATTCGAGATCTTTCGAGAGCAGGTAAACGTTCTGGTCTGAGGCTGAAATTATCCGTGTGAAATTATCTTCTGCCCGGGTAAGGAAGAACGTGAAAACGAGCGAGAAGTCACACGCGTGTACGAAGTTCATTTCCGAAATGCTCCGTTCTTATCGTGAATCGCTCGCTCGGAAGAATCTGCTGTCTGATCACGCGCATCACGCGATCGAAAGCACCGCTGCGCGCGCGCGAAAATTTCCTGGCGATCCGCCAGATAAATAGAGGGACCTCGAAATAGCGAGGGACCGGCTCTACGTTCCTACACGGCCCGTCCACGTGCCGAAGCGTCTATTTTCCGTACGGCGTGGTGCCAGGTCGAGGTTGCAGGTCGAACCTGCGGCGGAGATGGCGATTTTCCTAATATTAGAGACTACCACACTTTTCCGCCGTGCATCGAAATCGTTATCAATCAGTCTCTCGCGTCCTAAATCTTACATTTTACGCGAATAGTAAGATAGATCAGCTTTGAAATTTAGGCGCGTTCTATTACCGCGGTCAGCTCACGATCAGTTCTCGCACAGAAAAAAAGAGTCTTAAGTCGAGACTAAATATTCTCTATGTAACAAGAATATTATTATCTTCTTGAAAAGATTTTAATCTTGATTTGATTGAATTCATATCAGAAATGATACTTGCATCAATACACGGAAAGAACGATTTTGTTGAAGGATCTAAAATTTTGCTGAACAGATCTGAAAATAATTTTGTTGGACCATCAAAATAATTTTGTTGGAATCTTAATCTTAATGAGTATTACAAAAAATTTTGATATTTTCTACATTACTAGTTCTACATTTATTAATTATTTTGATGGTTCAACAAAATTACCTTTCTGATGTGTATCTAGCTAAAATTTTAGATCTTTCAGGAAAATCGTTTTTTCATATAAAAATTCATTCAAGACTAAAATCTTCCTAAAAAGATTATAATATTCGTGCTTATGTATGAGAATATTTAGTTTTTATTTAAAACTAATTTTTTTCTGTGCAAGTCGAACGAAGAGAATTAGAAGAATAGAACAAGGGCGAGTAGTTGTCAATGATAACGGAACATGTGTCATTGATTAAGAAAAAATAAATGTTTCAGTAAATTAAAATAAATGTGCTATGAGAGATGTTTTACTTACTTTGCATCAAGATTTCTCAAAAAACCGCGAAATTACGAATTGATGCTTTACTTGCTTCGAGATTTTTCAAAAGAGACCGTGAAATTATGAACCGTTCTAATACGACTTATCGTTAGCCTCAGACTCAACAAATAGCTCTGCCAGGATTAACGCGAGAACTGAAATTTTCACGCGAAACGGTCGCTTGCGTCAGCCAGTTAACATTCTTCTTGAATAATTTAACACGCGACGGAAGTCGCAAAATTTATTCGGTAAACGCGCGATGCAAACGGAAGATGAGCAAACATTATTTTAAACACAGTTCGCGGATAAGGGAAATAAAGCGGCGAAAAAGATAATTAAATATTTCGCGACGGGTAATTTTTTTTTTCATGAGAGATACAAAAGTTAATATACATGACGTCGATTTAATATTCGCGCGATTTAATATTACGGTGCGAAATAGACGTTTGAATTAATAGTACATGTGTAGCCCTTACATTCACACAACGCACGACACATACACACATATGCAAGGGATTAAATGCCTTCTCTTCTATCTAATACGTAAGAGGGTCGCAAATGATGAAAAAAAAAAATCGAGAAAAGCGCGAATCAGTTGCAAAATAATAATTACTGACCTATTAATGAAACCGTAGCCGCTCTTGACATTGAACCATTTCACAGTTCCGGTCACTTTGTTAGCTGAAATAAAAGAAAGGTTTCATGATATATGCGATACATGTGCTGTGCATGCAATTGTTTAAGTTCAGAACGAAATTCAGGGAATGAGCAACTCATAATTTTCGTTGGATGCTTCAAAACGTTGTGATATAATTTTAAAAAAATAATAATAATAAAAATAAGAAATGTATTTTTATAAGAAACTATCTAGAATATTCGAATATCGCGTGCATGAATAATATGTCAGAAAAATGTTGCCTGTACTTATTGTTATCATATAATTGTGAAAGCGACCTTGAAGAGGGAAATAACGTTCTTAACCGCAGGTACCATGTGTTTACGAACACGTAAGCGCGCTCGAAGACAAAATATAACGGATACCGTTTTTATATACGCGATGAATAATATTTCTAGGAATAATGCGTTAGAAATCGGGGAAAATCGAGTAAGGATACGACCGACGAAAAAGTAATGCGATTAGATGCGCGTGCACGATGGTCTACGAGCGATTGATCTGAATTTCTCACAAACTAATTTCTCTGAACAAACATATATCTCTGAATAATTTTAAGGAAAGTACAAAAATCGTCCGGAGGGAGCCTCGGAATTTGCAAGTGATCTTCGTGAAAAGATATGAGATTCCGTGTTGGAGAAAATAGCGTGTGTTGCTACATGAACACACCGCCCGCGATCTCGCGTTTCGAAAATATGATAAGACTATCTTCACAACAGTTACACGTGACCTTGTCGCAACCCAAACAGAGGTCGAAATTAGTGTCGATAGATCGGTACCGATGAAATTCCTCGCATTCTGAAAATCTGAGTAATATTCCCCGAATAACGAGTCAGTCGGGAATAGTGTTCACGGAATTTACGTTAAAGACCAACTTCTTATCTCTCTTTACGATATGAACACAATTTAAAACTCAATAAGGTATGATTAGGCATTAACGCATTTAAGCATGAATACATTTTTAAACGTTATAAATTTTAATGAGATCCAATTTGATACGTAGATTAATAGCATAATTTTATATAATTAGTGGGACTTTTTCAAGATAAACTTAACACATAAAATTTCCAGAATCGACAAACTCTTTCGGATATTCTCGGTCAAATTTGATCTTTAATAATTTCAGAAAAATCGAAAAAAAAAAATACATCTTTTATTGAATCTTATTGTGAATTTTGAGACATGTGTACAGATTGATGGTATAACGATTTTAGAGAAATTTGTCGGGACTGAACATTTCTAGAGATAAATTTAATTCGAATTTGACGATTTCTCGCGTCAGAAAAAAAGAAGACGCGATTGAATATGTTCTGTTAAATCTTGTTATGAATTTTAATAAAACGTGTACATGGTAATGGTATGATTTTAGAGAGAAATCTGTCGAAAGTGGACATTTCTGGGGACAAAGTACTTTAAATTCTCTCGTTCTTTCTAGAAAAGATGAAGACTGTTCTAACGATATGTTCTACCGAGTCTCGGAATTCCGGTGTTACCGTAAGAGATTTCCACGTAGTTTTCCACATTTTCGGAATTCCCGTGAGTTTTCAAAATAACGCGAGCGTCATCTTCACGTGGCGGAAGAGATCGATCGATCTAGCCAGTTCGGAGGCGCGAGTGCATTTCGCCGCGGCAAAGCACGCTCCACGGAGCACGCGGCGACGCGCTTACGTAACGAAAACGTGCGGCGCGCGCGGGCGAGGAGATTTCGGATCGACGCGAGAGATCGCTCCGGCGCGGAGGGAAAAAGATCGATAACGCAATGGATCTCGAGGGGGGAGGGGGGGGAAGGGAAAATCTCGTCCACGTCGATTTGCGCTCGCCACCGATTTTCAGGTTATGCGATGCGACGCGACGCGCCGCACCGCGTCGGAACGGGCGGTGCGGCACGAAAATCGATGGCCGGACGAGAGAACGTCGCCGTCGAGGAACCGCGGGACCGCGAAGGAGTCCCGTCCGACGACGAGAAAGAGAGCATCAGCTGATGGAAAATGGAGGCCGAGTGCGGCCGCATCGTCTCGCGCTCGCGACGCGCCCGACGATCCTCCGCGCGATTTCCGCGGACGCCGGGCCACATGGCTCCGAGGTCCGCCGTGCAACGCCGCCGTGGACGCCATTACGGGCGTGGGAACGCGCGGCGACGGAAGAGACGGCCGCCGCGCGGCCGTCGGCGAGCTCCGTTCCGCCGCCGCGGCGTAGATCGGACGCGGAGAGAACGCCGCGCGCGCGGAAATGATAGCGCGGGCGCGGATTATCGACTCACCGATGACCATCTTCTGCTGGACAGCCTTGGGTTGTTCGGGCTGCTTCTCCGTCTCACCCATGATGGTAAGGTGGTGTAGAGACAAGCAAACCAGGATGGTACCGTCTGTCCCACTATGATGTTAACTCCTTTCTGCTGATGTTCGCAATGGACGTGCATCCAGGCGACCGGACAAACACCATGCCTCTGATCCGCTCTGCTCGTATAACGCGCCCGCTGATTCGCCGATCCCCGTCAATCGGCCACCACGCCGCCAATCGCGCGCGCCGAATCCTCACGGAGACGCACGATCGGCGACCGAGCGGCGCCGAAGACCGCGGCGCCTGCGCGCACCGCCGATGGGGATATAGCTACGCCATCGTACCTTCGAGAGAAATTTTGAATCCAACGAACCTCAAATGTCCATTACATAAATTTTCTTTTAAACTACGCTCGCTCCCAAAGGACAAAGAAAATGGGATTTAACGAGTTTTTCTATTTATGTTTTTTGTACAATAGTGAGACCCACGGGGGTTAGTTTACCTTGTCCCTGTCTGAAAAACATTTATCTTTAAAAGAAAATAGAAGAATAGAAAGGAATTTTTTGAAGGTTTCGTCTTCTGCAACTTTCTAGAAAACGGAAAATAGAAATAAGAAAAAAGAATCGTGGGGAGCATTGAGAGAAAGAGAAAGAGGGGGAGAGAGAGAGAGAGAGAAAATTGTTTAATCGCAAATTACATGTAACGAAAAATAAGAACGTTAACGTGTCAAAACATGCGGAACGGACGAAAAAAATTTGGATTCAGAATAAACGTAAACGGATCTTCCAGCGCCGCAAAAAATCGGAAGAAAAACTTTAATAACAATAATTTTAATAAGGATTTAAAGAAAACTTTAAACGCTCGTTTATTATAATGTACATTGCGCGAATGTGATTCCCTTGTTCTTTGTATGAGTTATAATTATAAGGGATATATTTTACAATGTTTGTTCGAACATATATACCAAACTTATATTAATGCGTTAATGAGATGAATAATAATTTAAATTTTATTCAGACCCTCTCTCTCTCTCTTTCTCTCTCTTCCTCTATGTACAATTTAAAAAAAAAAAAACAATTAGCATCGTTTAATCAGCGACACACGAAATTTCAGATTTATACAGTTCTTGACGTTCTAAATATATAAAGGAAAAAAGAGTACAAACTGTATTCAATCTCGTAACAATTTTACGCACGTGTGTAGCGAGGGACGCTCTTGTGACCTAATGTTGACTAATGCACATGACTAATATCGGCACATCTACATAGCGGAAAGAAAGCGATGACGAGATACAATCGGTTGATCGGATAAGAACGCGGAGAATATGCCACTCAAAAAGCATGAATAACTGTATTATATATCTATATATATCCGTCGTTGAATCGGGTTGTGTTAGTTATAGATAATGGATACAATTTGCGCGAATTTTCTAAAAAATTTCTTCCATCGTGGTGCATATCGCAATATACATACTTCTCGAACTTTGAATTAATATTATTGTAAATTAGCGTAAATTTCGTCGTACAGGTGCACGAACATTTTTTTTTTTTTTTTTAGAAGTTCCACTCGCACGAGAATAACGCGAGAGAGCATGGAAAAGGATTCGTGTCGCTTATAATAAATGCATTTTCATTATTTGGCTCACAATTTTGTATTTCGTGGAGACAGTAAAATTTTCGCGAAATTTCCTGGAGAACGAGAAATATGTATACGTTTGTACGGGATACATATGTATATGTACGGGAACAACGCGAGATGAAAATGATGCGAGTTCGCAGCGAAAATAACGAGAGGAACGAATGTCGGTTACATACATTGAGAAAGAAATATGCAATTTCTGCTTTCTGTTATCGATATTTTAAGACACAAATATAATACAATTGTAAAGAAAGATGCGCATATGATATTCTCGATTTAATCGTTTAAACATCATTTTACGTTATTCACCATACGTTAGTTACAAATATACAGGTAAGCTTGCACTTTGTTGGAATCACGTGTTGCATTTTATTGCGCAACGAGACTCTGCGGGCGACAGTCATTACGTTTGAAGTTGCGTTAAGAGTTTCGAATATGTCTTTTTTTGCAAGATTTATACCGTTTCTGGCGAGTACAATGGGTTAAGATGTGAATACACTGCCGTGTATACAAGATATACAAGACACCTAACTCGATCGTATGTAATATGTTTGTTATTTTCGACAGATATCGAAAAATATGTAACGGAAAAGTCGGATTCGAAAGGACAAGTATTTCAGGAAGGACATTTTCTTTTTTAGTCACTATTTTCGCTTTCAAGATCATTGACCTCCCTCTTTTAGCAGATAATAATTTAAAACTCTGATTTTTTAAATATTATCTAGTTTTCTATAGAAATATTTATATAAAAATTATATTTATGTAAAAATATATTTATATAATTTAAAAGAAATTATATAAATATATAAAATAAATATAACATATAAATATTTATATAATATAAAAATCATATTGTTAGACATATAAGTTTTTTACACAATTTTATATAAAAATATAATTGTTGTATATTTTAATGAAATTTTTCTAATCGTTCCATGTACAAAATATACATTATGTTAAAAGAATTAATTGTTTAAAGGTACGGATTTAAAAAAGTGATTACTTTATATATACCTTATATATTTAGACATTTAACATTTTATGAGAATCAGAACAAAACAGCAAACATTTCGTTAATTCATCTTTTTACAATTTGCCTCAATACTTTTATAGAACAAGAAAAAATTTTGTTTACACGTATGAAGGAGATCATAATATTTGTCTTTTTCAACCGAAACAACTTCTTCCTTACTTATTTTTCCATATCATTAAAACAAAGATATTACAGGTGATCAGATTAGATAAAACACCCTATATGTAGTATTATAGGATTTATACTATATACAAAGTAGATATACTTAGCAACCGTCACCAAACATATTTTAAAAAACGTGATCACCGCCTAATATTCCGCAATATTATCTCTCCACAATATGTGCAAAACTTTCTGTCATGTAATTTATTTATCAAATTAATATTAAATATCGAAATGCGATATACGCATGTCGAATGTACGTCTTTTACACACGGGGCACTACCTATGTAAAAAAGAATGTAATTGAACAAACACTTCGAATATATATTTCAACGAAAATATGCAGTCAAACAGGCGGCATTTACATTCTCCATCATCTCGGTTTCCGCGTGCGAATTGTTCTAGATCGCGGCGCGGTAGATCCGCTTCCGATGCTGAACATGCCCGGGGTCGAGGGATTGAAAGTCGGCGCGGCCGTGATTCCAAAATTGAGAGTAGGAGCTGCCGACGGTGTGGTGAAGTTGAATCCCGTTGTCGCTGAAAACAGAAGAATGCAAATGCAATTAGCGTTGGCGTTTAAACAAAGTAAAAGATTATCCGAATAGTATTTCGTAAACATAGTTTTTCATTCTATATCTTGACAGCCTAAAACTTGACGTTGACGACATAATTTAAATTTTTAATTACTACAATCGCGTCAATGTTAAAGCAATTTTTCTGATTACCTGGTTTGGAAGATGGTGATCCAAATTGGAACGGAGCAGGCGATGCAGCCGTAGAGTTATTATTTCCAGCATTGAAGTTGGGTCCAAAGGAAAATGTGTTCTGTTGCCCATCTTTCGAAGTGTTTCCGAAGACGAACATATTATTTGTACTACTGCTTGCGTTATTAGCGTTATTGGCCCCAAAGGCCGGAACAGATGGATTGGATACGCCGAAGTTCGTGTTGGTCGCGGGTGTCGTTCCGAATAGAGATTTGTTATCACTGAACGTAGTACCGCCGCCTGCAGCACCGAACGTGAGGCTCGGAGGATTTTGCGTGCCAAAGGTGCTCGTTGCCGAGGAGATACCAAAGGATTCGGTGGCCGGAGTAGCATTCGCTCCGAATATGGGAACCGACGGTGTGTTATTATCCGTCGAACCGAATATCCCGGTTGTACCGCCGAAAGCCGGTGTCGTCTGCACGTTTGTCGTCGTGCCTGCGCTAGGTGTTACGAACGCGGGCGTCGTGTTGTTCGTAGTGTTGAAGCCAGGAGTGATCGCACTGGTGGAAACGTTGCCGGTGATGCCGAACGCGGTCGTGCCGGTTTGCGCGGTCGAGCCGAACAATGGCGTCGTTGTGCCGCTGAACATGCCACTTGCCGTTCCGAAAGACGGCGAAGGCTTCGTCTGGCCAAAAATCGGAGTACTGCTGCCAAACACTGGAGGCGCCGCGGTGCTCGGAGTTGAATTAGTATTAATATTGGAGAATAAACTGGAGCTAGACGTGCTGCCAGACGATGATATAACGTTAGTTGTCGGGATAAAGATAGGAGTCGTGGTTATCGGAGCATTAAATATACTAGCAGTTCCTGATGTCGCTCCGGATCCTGACGCGGTTCCAAAAAGTGGCTGATTGTTGGTCGTTCCAAATATGTTTGTGTTCGTTGTTGTAATCGATGTAGTTGCGAAAATGGCTGTAGTGGGTGTGCCGAACTGCGGAACGGTCGTAGATGTGCCAAATTGCGGAACGGTAGTCGTAGATGTGCCAAATTGCGGAACTGTGGTTGTAGACGCGCCAAATTGTGGAATGGTAGTAGTGGTGGATGTTCCAAATGTGGGAATTGCGTTATTGCTTATCGTACTCAAACTGGTCGTACTGTTAGCAGTTGTAGCTGGTAAAACTATAGCTGTAGACGTCGTGTTGGGAGTGCCAAAAACGAACAGAGGTTTACTAGTGGATAAAGTAGACATTGAAGTAGTGGATGTCGTGCCCAATGAGAATGTAGACGCGCTTGATAGTCCGAATGCCGGTGCCGTAGTAGTTGTGGTATTTGCGGTTGTTATCGAAGTGTTGGACGTGAAGTTAAAAGATTTAGTCGTAACTTGCGACAATGACGTTGCTTGGCTGTTTGCAGGGTTTCCAAAAGTGTTCATTTTCGATTGAACATTATTATTGGGCTGCCCAAACATAAAGTTATCCAACTTTGGAGATTGCAAAGCGGTGCTATTATTTCCCAAAGTAAATGAAGGTGCAATCGCAGATGTTGTTGTAACGCTATTCGATATGTTACTGTTTACGACGGTATTAAAACTGATGATGTTAGTTGCAGTAGTTGTATTGACCGACAATAATGTCCCAGGAGATTGGGATGGCAAACTTGGTACAGCAGCTTGGATGGGTGTCTCGGAAGATAAGGCGGAAGATAAGGGTTTATTGCTACTGAAAGTAAAGATAGAAGTAGTCTGAGTATTTCCAGTGGTGGACGAACTAATGATAGCACTTGTGGTAATGATGTTATTCCTCTCGATTTTCTCTTGAGCCGTAGTGTTAGAACGAACTGGTGCAAATGTTGTACTCGATGACGCTTTATTAACTAAGAAATTAATAGACTTTGAGGAAGTTGGCGTTAAGATATTGCTACTGTATGTACCGGTGCCAAAGTTCGACAAAGTACTGTTCGATGTCGCAACTGATGCTTCTGCGGCTGGTTTGCCAAAATTAAAGGTCGGTGTTGCTGTACTTGGAGTCGAAGATACGACTTTTTCTAAAGACTCTGTTTTCGTAACTGCAGGTGCAATTGACACAATTTTCGTTTGCTCAGCAGTTGTCTTGGCGACCAAATTTGTTTCTTTCGTTTTAAGAACACCTGTTGTCGGCACATTTAATTGCGCTGGCGATGTGGTTTTTGGTAAATTGAAGGTTGTATCCGACTTTGTTTCGACTTTTGTACTGGGCCTCGATGAAGAGAAACCGCTCGGTACGATGGCTGCAGTGGACAGTGGTGTAGTATTGATGTTTGTTGTGGTTGTCGAGGAATTGAGAGTCGCACAACTGACTGGATGTATGACCGGCGGTGTAATCGTGTTAACGTCGTCTGCTTGAATCACTACATCTGGATTGATTTTGTTTTCTGCTAAAAATTCAAATAAAATAGCTGTTATATAAGACAAGACAAACGAAACGGATAAATAAAGAAAAATAAAATATGTTTCTTTAGATCTTTTAATAAGTTAATAAGAATAATAA